>CM021108.1:41445221-41531586 GCA_007115665.2 Sequoiadendron giganteum
CTAAATCCCTCTATCTCTCCCCCCTCTACCCTTAACCCTAAACCCTTAACCTAAACCCTCCAGCCTTAAAGCCTAATCCTTGAAACTCTCTACCCTCTCTCTCTCTCAAGTCTCTCCCTCTTACCCCCTCTCCCTCTCTTAGGTCTCTCTCTCTCAGTCACTCCATCTATCTCTCCCCCCCCTATCCTTAACCATAAACCCTAAACCCTTAACCCTTACCCTCTACTCTCTAACCTTAACCCTCTACCCTCTCTCGCTCTCTCAACCATCTCCCTCCTACACCCTCTCCCTCTCTCAAGTCTCTCTCTCTCTCTCACTCCAATGTCTCTCCCCTCTACCCTTAGCCCTATACCCTTAAACCCTTAAACCATATATCCTCTACCCTTAACCCTCTACACTCTATCTCTCTCCCACTCCTTTCCCCCTCTCTCTCAAGACTCTCCCTCCTACCCCCTCTCCCTCTCTCAGGTCTCTCTCTCTCTCTCTCACTCACTCACTCAATCACTCCCTCTATATCTCTCCCCTCTACCCTTAACCCTAAACCCTTATCCCTTAAACCCTCTATACTATACCCTTAACCCTCTATGCTCTATATATCTCCCACTGCCTCCCTCCCTCCCTCTCTCTCTATCAGGTCTCTCCCTCCTACCCCCTCTCCCTCTATCAAGTCTCTCCCTCCTACCCCCTCTCCCTCTCTCAGGTCTCTCTCTTACTCATTCATTCCTATCTCTCTCCCCTCTACCCTCTACCCTCTACCCTCTACCCTCTACCCTCTACACTCTACCCTTAACCCTCTACCCTCTATCTCTTTGATCCCTCTCTCTCTCTCACACACACTCACTCCCTCTCTCTCTCTCTCTCCTTTACCCTTAACCATAAACCATAAACCCTTAAACCTTAACCCTTAAACCCTAAACCCTTAAATACTCTACCCTCTACCCTTAACTCTACCCTCTTCTTCTCTTTATCTCCTCCTCCCTCTATCTACCTAGACCTCTCTCTATTTTTGTCTCACCTCTCTCTCCATCTCTACCTCTCCCTATATCTCTCCTTTCATATCTACTTCTCTCTACCTAGTTGTTCCTCTATACCTATTTATCTCTCCCTCCATGCCTCCTCTCTCTCAATATCTCCACCTTCTTTCCCTCTCTACTTCTCTCTCTATCACCTCGCTCTATCTCTCTCCCCTCTGCTAAAACCCTCTACCCTCTATCTCTCTCTCACTCCCTCTCCCTCTCTCTCTCTCTCAATTCTTTCCCTCCTGCCCCCTCTCCATCTCTCACTCACTCACTCACTCACTCACTCACTCACTCAATGTTTCTCCCCTCTACCCTTAGCCCTTAAACCCTCTACTCTCTAAACTTAACCATCTACCCTTAACCCTCTACACTCTATATCTCTCCCACTCCCTCCCCCCTCTCTCTCAAGACTCTCCCTCCTACCCCCTCTCCCTCTCTCAGGTCTCTCTCTCTCACTCACTCACTCCCTCTATCTCTCTCCCCTCTACTCTTAACCCTAAACCCTAAACCCTTAACCCTTAAACCCTCTACCCTCTACCCTTTATCTCTCTCACTCCCTCCCTCTCTCTCTAAAGACTCTCCCTCTCTCACTCACTCACTCCCTCTATCTCTCTCCTCTCTACCCTTAACCCTAAACCCTAAACCCTTAACCCTTAAACCCTAAACCATTAAAACCTCTACTCTCACTCCATTTGTCTCTCTCCCACTCCCTCCCTCTTTCTCTCTTTCAAGTCTCTCTATCCTACCCCCTCTCCCTCTCTTAGGTCTCTCTCTCTCTCTCATTCAATCCATCTATCTCTCTCCCATCTCCCTTAAACCCTATACCCTTGACCCAATACCCTAAGCCATCAACCCTATAGGTCCTCAACCCTATAGCCTCAATTCTCAACCATCTACCCTATACATTGGGTCCTCAACCCTCATCTATCTTTGTCCCTCCCTCCTCTTCTTTCCTTATCTCTATCTCAATTCTCCCTCCATCTCTCCCTCCCTCCATCCCACCTTCTCTTCCCTAATCCCTCAACCCTATACCCTCAACCATTAAAACCTTAAACACTCAACCCTATACCCTAAACTCTCAACCCTTAAATCCTCTACCCTCTACCCTCAACACAATACCCTCAACCCAATACCGTCAACCCTCAAACCTTAAACCCTTAAACCCAATTAAAATCTCTACCCTAATCCCTCAACCCTCAACCCTTTATCCCTCAACCCTTAAACCCTCAACCCTCAACCCTCTACCTTCAACCCTAAACCCTTAACCCTAAAACCTCAACCCCTATACCTTGTACCCTATATGTTGGAACCTCAACCCTAATCCATCAACCCTATACCCTCAACCTTAAAATCTTGACCCTCAACCCTTAAACCCTCTACCCTCTACCTTATACATTAAAACCTTAACCCTCAATTATCAACCCTCAACCCTTAATCCCTTAATCCTCAACCCTTAAACCCTAAACCCTCAACCCTTATACCCTCTACCTTATACATTAGACCCTCAACCCTAATCCTTCAACCATATACCCTTAAACCTATACCCTAAACCCTCTACCCTCAACCCTAAATCCTCAACCCTCAACCCTCTACCCTCAACCCTATACCCTCAACCCAATACCCTAAACCATCAATCCTATACCCTAAATTCTCAACCCTCTATCCTATAAATTGGATCCTCAACCCTCATATATCTCTATCCCTCCCTCCTCTTCTCTCCTTCTCTCTATCTCATATCTCCCTCCATACTTCCATCCTTCCCTCCCTCTCTACCCTAATACCTCAACCCTATACCCTCAACCCTTACCCCAATACCCTCTACCCTAAACCCAATACCCTCTACCATCAACCCTTAAACCCTTAAACCCAAGTAAAATCTCTACCCTAATCTCTCAACCCTCAACCCTTAATCCCTCAACCCTCAACTCTCAACCCTCAACCCTCAACACTCAACTCTCAACCCTCAACCTTAAACCCCCATCCCTCAACCCTTAAACCCTCTACCCTATACATTAAACCCTCAACCCTCAATTATCAACCCTTAACCCTTAATCCCTCAACCCTAGGTAGGTAGGGAAACATATGTGAGATATAGAGTGATGAAGGGAGAGGTAGGTAAACAAAGGGATACGTGAGAAAAATATAGGTAGAGAGGGAAGGAGACGTAGAGAGAGGAGAGATAAAGAGAAGTAGAGAGGGGAGGGAGGGATAGGTAGGGAGGAGATAAAGGTGTATGTGTATGCGAGAGAGAGAGAGATAGAGATAGAGAGAGAGAGAGAGAGAGAGAGAGAGAGAGAGAGAGAGAGAGAGAGAGAGAGAGAGAGAGAGAGAGAGGAGACACAATTGAGATATAGAGTGATGAAGGGAGAGGTGGGTAAAGAGAGAGAGATGGGAGATAAAGATAAATAGAGAGGGAAGGAGATGTAGGGAGAGATGATAGATAGAGAGAAGTAGAGAGTGGAGGGATGGTGGGAGAGGAAAGGAAGATATAGAGGTGAGTGTGTGCGAGAGGGAGAGAGAGTGAGAGAAGAGAAGATGAGGGGAGAGAGAGAAAGAGAGTAGAGAGGGAAGGGGGGAGAGATAGAGAGTAGAGAGGGAAGGAGAGAGTAAGAGAGAAAGAGGGGGGAGGGAGAGAGTGGTAGGTAGTGGAGGGAGAGGTAGTTAGAGAGGGAAGGAGGGAGAGTGAGATGGAGAGAGTAGTGAGATAGAGAGTAGAGAGGTAAGGAGAGAATGAGAAATGGAGATAAAGAGAGAGAGGGAGGTTGGAGGGAGGGAGAGGTAGAAAGGGATAAGTGAGAGAGAGGGAAGGAGGGAAAGTGGGATAGAGAGAGAATGGTGATTTAGAGAGGAGGGGTTGATAGGTAGGGATAGAGATAATGGTGAGATAGAGAGGAGAGAGTGAGAAAAAGAGAGGGATGAAGAGATAGAGAGATAGGTAGAGGAAGGGAAAGGAGAGATGGAGAGTAGAGAGGGAAAGAGGTGGGGAAGGAGACATAAGTGAGATAGAGAGGGATGGAGAGAGAGAGTGATGGAGGGAGAGGTATTTATAGAGAGGGAAAGAGAGAGGAGAGATAAAGAATAGAGAGGGAGGGAGGGAGGGAGGGAGAGGTAGGGAGGGAGATAGAGGTGTGTGTGTGAGTGAGTGAGAGAGAATGGTGAGATAGAGAAAATGATCAATTGAGAGAGAAAGAGGGGGAGGGAGGGAGGGACAATAGTGAGAGAGATTGGGAGGAGAGAAAAAAAGAAGGGGAGGGAGGGTGAGGTTGAGAGAGGGAGGGAGAGGAGAGATAGAGAGAAGTAGAGAGGGAAGGAGGGAGGGAGGGATTGTTAGCGAGGGAGATAGAGGTTTGTGTGTGAGAGATATATGTATATATAGAGAGAGTGGTGAGATAGAGAGGGGAGAGTGAGAGGGAGGGAGAGATAATTATGAGATAGAGAGGAGAGAGTTAGAGAGAAAGCAAGGGAAGAGAGGGATAGATAATGGGAGAGAGATGTAGGTAGAGGGGGGGAGAGGAGAGATAGAGAGTAGAGAGGGAAAGAGGTAGGGAGGGAGACATAAGTGAGATACAAAGTGATGGAGGGAGAGGTAGGTAAAGAGAGAGAGAGAGGGGAGATAAATATAAGTAGAGAGGGAAGGAGATGTAGAGAGAGAAGATATAGAGAGAGGTAGAGAGGGGAGAGAGGGAGGCAGATGTAGGGAGGAGATAGAGGGGTGTGTAAGAGAGAGAGGGGAGAGAGGGGAGAGAGGGAGGAAGGGTGAGAGAGGGAGTGGAGAGATAGAGAGTAGAGAGAAGGAGAGAGAAAGATGATACAACTTGCTGACTACTAAAATTTGACCTCCTGATTACTGAAATTTGAATTGCTGATTACTGAAATTTGACTAAGTCTAAAATTTTTAAGATCTTCCAAAAACTAGAATTTGCATTATAACTCCTAGAGATCTGAAACCACTCTCAAACATCTTGCCTATATACATGAAATATAACTTAAAGTATAAGAAAGTAAATGTCCATATGTAAATGTCAACTTATTCTTAAATGTTTATTTCATGTATATAGTCTCCCTAGCAGAGAAAGCAAAAATAAAAGAGTTTAGAAAAATGCATTCCAAAATTCATTGCAAAAAGAAAGAGAAATCACATTTGTTCATTCATTGCAAAATTCAAGCCATTTGGCGCTCGCCAAATAGGCTCGGTATTACCAAGCCTATTTGGCACTCTCCAAATGTGGTGAGCGCAATATGGCCTATTACGGGTTTTTTTTACAATTTGGCACCGAAATTGTGTTACAGATTGGTGCACTTACCCCTCTTTTAGTCAATTTTACCACAAGTAGTTTAAAGATTTTTTAAAGATTTTTTATTTATTCTATTTTATTAGATATTTTATTCAAAATTATCTCACGTAGTGTAAAGATTTATTTTTTATAGTATTTTTATTATATTTTACTATATTTTGTTATATTTTTAATGAGCGTAACTCTCAAGGGAGCATCCAAATTCTTTTTCCACTTTTTTATTTCCATATTATTGTAGCCTTAGACCATTTTTAGTGATGTGTGTTTAGTGTGGCACCAATTTCTTGTACTCAATTTCTACTATAAACACTTACGACTCCATTAGGAAAATAACCACCCCTATGAGTGAATCCAATGAGAACCCAAACTTCTATCTATAAAAGAAACGTAACAATTAATCATTACTGGTCTAATTTTTAATGATAGATGATAGTTATGCTCCACTTAACATCCCTTGCCAATGGTTATTTATTTTTGAGACATTATCTTAGATTAGCATGCAAATAATAGTTATGCTTCACTTAGCATCCCTTTCCAATAGTTATTAAATTTTGAGACACTATCTTAGATTAGCATGCAAATAAACATTTTTTTAAGCTCTTTTATAAAATCTTAATTATTCCTCTATGTATAAGTTTTATCACATGTATAGGATATTAAATTAAAGAAATATTTATTTCGATATTAATAGACTAAAGTTTATATTTGCAATTTAAATGTATTCATTTGTAAAGTAAAATAATTTTAAATAGTTTTACTATTTTATGACCAACATTGTCATCTTCCAAAAGGAAAGCCACAGATTCTTATACATCACTACACATATAGTATACTGTTTTCCATTTTAAAATGTTAATTTCATTCGAGCATTGAAAATTCACATCAACCCAATGAGATTATTGACATCTCGAGTAGTTCCAGTGCCCCTATTCTATTGACCAAATCAACACCATTGATAGGCTGTCGTTAGGTCCTATTACTTTAGAATATAAAATATCAATAAGTCAACTGGGCAGTGTCCAAGGCAGTTTGCAATAGAAGATAATTTAGATAACTCATTTTAAATTTTTGATTTCTTAAGACTACTGAAATTAATTTTAGCCTAAGGCCGACTAACTAATCAAGTAGGAAACAATTTATTCTAAGAAAACTGGAAATATTAAACTAGAAAGCATAAGATAACTAATTTAGAAAGCATAACAACTAAGCTAGAAAGCACGGTAACAAGTAAACTGAACAACTCATAAACTACGAAAGTGGAAAAACAAGTAAATAAACCATAAAACGTCCTCCTAAATAGTAAAAGATTCTAACAGTTGCAATAAGTAACTCATGATAATGGAAAACAAAGAGTGCTCCAGAACTTCAAACTCAACAACCGACAGACTTAACGATTTCCTACTGAGTGATTATCTATGTAGCAAAAATGACATAAGAGTAAGTACTTATCTATTTAAGCTATCCTCTCTCGAGTGGCCAGATCGTGGGTTATCACATTCATTCTCAAGTCACATTCACTATTGGTTATGAAGTTCTTCCATTAAAGATAATTATCATCCATAGCTCAATAACTCAAAAATTGAGAGAAGGTAGTTTCTTTATTCATAAATATCCAGAGATCATGTTAACAACATAACATTACTATTGAGCATCCCCCTTTCTGCTTCAGAAAATTACATTTTTATAGAAAAAATTTAACTAAATCCTAGATTTTAGATGGCGTGGATAGCCATTGAAAAAGTCTATAATAGTTTACAACTAACTTCATAGTCTTTAAAACCCATTACATAAACATTAAAAAGGCTCAAGATGAGCCATGAAGTCTTTGACTAAAACAACATAACATAAGGTAAACTAACAACAACTACATCCTCAGTTCATCAACCTGATGTTCAGGAGCACATTCCCAACATCTATCTTCAATCTTTACTAAGGCACATGCCGGTTAAACATTTTGCAACCGATGTATGATGTCTGATTATTGCTCTACAAAAACACTCAAAATGACCCATTAAATTCGTATTGGTAGATTACCTCAATTAATCATAAGAAATAAAGTTTGTATAATTTTCCTTAAAGATAAACAATTATCTCTCCTAAATTTTAATTAATTGGCAGAGACTGAGGATTGAGCTTATATAAATAGGCTTTTCTGGTATTATTATGATGAGGTTATTTTTACCTCATCATTTCCTTCTCCACCTAGTTCTTGGTAGGTCCTCCCATTCCATAGTTGTAACCTTGTCCTTTATTCCATTCTTCATATCTGGCACTAATGTCATACTCATCTCTTGTTGTTGAATCAAAAGTTATAGGGTCATGGATGGACCCTCTATGAAAAGTAACACCTTCTTTCCATTCATTGAAAACTCTATCATTCTAATCTATTGAAATGTGGAAAGCAGGGGGTGGATTGAGTAGCAAAGGAGGTCTATACCTCATCCCTATCCAATTTTTCTTGAGGTCTCTTAGGATTTTAGCTAAAGCATCTGCCCTTCTGAAAGACCATCTGATATTAAGAGGAGAGATGCCCTCTCTTTTCTTGAGATGAGCTGGTAATGGAGTAAATCTCTCTTCACAAGCATGCCAGGATTTTCCAATTAACTTTTGTCCATGTTCCATGAAATTTTTGCAACAGATTCAGAGACTATCATCATATCTTTCTTTCATTTTCTCATTTAATAGAAGAGATAAAAGGTGTCCTTAAAATCTGCAGGCCTAGCATTAGGTGATCGTATTTGAATGCCCATAGTTCTTTCTGCTTGAGCATATTCTCTGCTGCGCTCCTGCCAATGAACCTGATTTCACATAGTAGACAACAAAGCTCTCAATTGTACTTCGCCAACAAACAGATTAATGAAGAAATCAATATGATTTTCTAACAAAAGATCATGTACAAAGAATTCACAAAGATCTTTATCTTCAGGAGTTGATTCCACAAATATTTTAACAAATTCCTTATCATTAGGCTCATATGGCTGATCATTGTAGATTCTGAATAGTTTCCACCTTATCCATTGTTCATTTAGAAACATTGAATATAATCTTGATGGCCTTCTAGGATAAAAAACACTCAACTAGCTGACATGCATCTTGCTTCCCTTTATAAGTCCTATGAAATGATTCTCTTAGAAGTACCAACTCCTTTTTCAATCTATAGTTCTCAATCTTAACATTTCTTAAGAAATAGCACCTTTCCATCCATTTCATAAGTAATGGGGGAATGCGAACCTAGAACCATTTAGTTATAATTGGCTCAGTCTAGATTTCCTTTGATTCCATTTTTGGTTTAGCAGCGCTTTCCTGTAAGTCTTGTTCTAACTCTACAATTTTGCTAAGGGAAGCATTTAATTCTTCTTTTTGTGTTTTCTTTTCTTCCTCAAAAGCTGAGAACATAAGCATAAAATTCTTTTTTAACATTTCAATTTCTTTATTTTTGTCAATAATATCAGCATTATAAGTCCTATTTCCTTGACTTAATTCCTGAATTTGTTCTTTCAATTCATAAATCAATGTATCTTTTTCTTGTAGCTATAGTTTCAAACCTTGAATTTCTTGATCTCTTTTACTTATTATAGTGACATGCACTGTTAGCTCTTCTTCTTGCAATTCAATTTGTTCATTGTTTCTGTACAATTGTTTCCTCAGATCATCAATTTCTACCCTAATTTTCTCTATCTTTGCATTAGTATTTCTTATTTCAGCAGTCTGTACAATTCTATCAACAATGGGAGATAAGTGACCTAAAATATTATCTTCCCCATCCTGTTCTTTTCCCTAAATTTCCTTAGCGAGGGCTTCTTCTTTATATTCTGAGTGGGAAGGGATTTCCTCAACAAAATTTCCTCTCTTTAGAGACATTTCCTCTTCATTGATAGGATCAAAAGTCTCCATGGGTTTTGTTGGTCATTTGGGCTTCTTCTTATTTGTACTACCCTCCATACTCTGTATTGGGGTTTCTGTGAATTCAGAGGCTAGACGTTTACTTCTCCTTAGGGGAAGAATATTTTGGAAGGTGACATGCATTTTTCTTTTTCCTTTTCTTTTTCTCACAGGAATGCTCATATTAGGGTAGATGAGTTCGACATCCTTTGGTTGATTAGGGGTTTTAAATTCTTCATTCAAAGATTCCGAAATTTCTTCACCAGGGGTTGTGGGAATTGGAGCTTCTGGAGCTTGAGAGCCATCAGGGGAAATTGCTCCGAATGGCAAAGCAACTTGTTTAGACATTTCCCCCGGTTCTGATTTCCTTTTAACTAAAGACTTTTCAATTTTCTATAAAAACTTCTCCCACTTACCTTCAGATTTCTTACGGAAATGATATTTGCAAATTAATTGTATTAACCCATGGTGTTTAAGTGGTCCTGACCCAGTCTTGTATCTTTCTATTGAAGAATTTATAGAATCACACAAAAATTCTGGAAAATTAACCTTAAGAGTAGGGTTTTCCTTTCCATGGCGCAAATGGATTAGCATGTGAAATGCAGGTCCTACTACTACAGTGAGTTATCCTTCATAGGTGAAATATTTTATAATCCAAGCCACTGCAATTCCCCAAGGTTCTAGTATAGAGGTTCTTTGAAATCCCTTTTTTTGACCTCTAGTACTAATGACTACCATAAGGTGAGGGTCTCCCTCCCTAACAAATAATTTAGATAATTTTTGATATGTGATTTGAGAGGTCTCTTTCAATTTAATGCCTGAATTATCCAACCCAAATAGATGAGAGATCATCTTCAGACTCACCTTAAAGCGCTTACCATGAAGTATCACCTGGCCATTTGAGTAGTTCTCTGCAAACACATTCACCAAATTTTCATTATATCCTTTGAACTTTCTGATGAAGTCTAACCAACTTGCCTCCTTGAACAAACCAAAAATATTACTTAACCCCAATAATTTTTCTATAGAAGCTAGCTTCGACTTCTTTTTGCCACCCCTCATTTTCTTATTTTCCACCCTGCTAAAGATTTCAACAATACAAGAAACTTGTACACGATTTTTTTTTTTGAAAATATAAGCTACTGAGATTATTTATTTGTCTTGCTTGGAGCTTACTGTGAAATGATATTAATTTGTATGGAGGCATGTGAAAAGCTTGTCGTATTAGTAGTTGATCACCGAATGGCACAAATTGCTAAATTAGGAGGGAAATTTGTGCCAATTAACTACACTTTATTCAAAAATAACTACTTAAAGTGAAAATCAGTACTTATTTGCATTCTATGATCATTCGAAGATCTCATACCTTTACTGATTTGATAGGATGATGTGATGGTATTGGTTGAGGTGACGGTGGATTTATTATGGCATGATTGTGGAAGCTTACGAATGACAGAGCCATCAATGAGGACAGGCTGTAACGACGACTTTATTTATGATGAGAAAAGCTAAAAAAATAGATAGGAAGGCATGTGTACTAAGATATAGTAATGAAAGCATCACTGAATTTTTAATTTATGAAGAAGGTGGCAGAATTCCGATAGATAAGTTCCAGAGCATGCAAATGAGGACGCGCTCTCAAAACTAGTGAAAAAGTTTCAGAGCATGCGAGAGGCATGCATTGAGACGGAGAAGGCGGATACATTTCGGAGCATCACAGAAAGATGCAGTTGGAGCAGCGATGAAATGAAGGTTCCAGAGCATCACCGAAAGATGCAGCCGGAGTAGCGATGAAATGAAGGTTTTGGAGCATCACCGAAAGATGCAGCCGGAGCAGCGATGAAATGAAGGTGAAATAATGTAAAAATGAAGTTAAAATTCATGAGCTTTGAACTATTCTGCAGGTACGAATTTTTGAGTTGGTGTATAGGTTTCAGAGTATCGGGTATGAGGACTGTCAAGTTCCGAAGCATTTGGCATCAAGACTATCAAGTTCCAGAGCATCTTAGAAAGGTGCTCTGGAAGTTATTTTCTTCCTTATAAGAAATCCTGCAAAATGGAAACAAAAATTAGCTAAGTCCAAAAAAGAAGAATTGATGAAAAAAAAATGCTTTTTCAAAACAACTTGGTACACTTGTCTTTTTATTACAAATTTTCAATAGATATATATATATATATTTTCATTTTTTTTTAAATTTTTTAAATTTAAATTTTATTTATTTATTTATTTTTGATAGAACTAGATGGACTCTGCCTTGGAAAAGTCAATGCATTGGATCTCTCCCTGCATTTCTACAGGGTTTATAAATTCTTCCCTGTTGATAGGCTTATGGTAGATACGTAAGTGATGACCGTTGACTAAGAGAGTTCGTGTATCACCATCAATTGGTTTCAACTGAACTGTGCCATTCGAAAAGACCTCAAAAATTTCATAAGGCCCCAACCAATGAGTCCTGAGTTTTCCTTTATGATTTTTATATCTGAAATCAAATAGCAAAGCCTAGACACCTTTATGGAACTCTCTCTCTTTAATGTGTTTGTCATGCCACATTTTCCATTGATGTTGGACTAGTTCGGTTTGATGGACAACGTCTAAATGAAGCTCATCTAATTTGCTTAACTATAGAACTCATTCTACTTGGGCTCATTTTATATCTAGACCCAACTCCATAGCTTTTCATAGAGTTTGGAGTTCAAACTCAATGGGGAGAAGAGGTTTCTTCCCAAAGACAAGCTCATAAGGGCTGAATCTAATTGTGGATTTCCATGTTGTGTTGTATGGCCAAACAACTTCCTAGCCCAATCTTTTCTTCCTGAAGAAATTATTTTTGTTAATATGTTCTCTAGCTCTCTATTAGTCACTTCCACCTGGCCATTTGCTTGAGGGTGATAAGGGGATGAATTTCTATGGCTCACTTGAAAATGGTTGGTGAATGCCAAGAGTACTTTGGACATGAATTGAGGTCCCTAGTCGGTGACAATGGTTCAAGGGGCTCCAAATCTAAGGAAGATCTTATTATAGAGGAAGTTCGCGACTTGCTCTTCCCTAGCAACTCGTAGGGCTTGAAATTATGCCCATTTCGTCAAGTAATTGGTACAAACCAATATGTATTCTTTCCCTTGAGAGGAAGGATCAATGGGTCTGATGAAGTCTAAACCCTATTTTTTGAATGGTTTGAGGACTACCTATGGCTGTAAAGGCATTTCAACAGAAGCAGTCGGTCTTTTGACTCTTTGACATTCATCTCAACAATGAACATAGTTTTTAACATCCTTATGCATTGAAGGCCAATAATATCCAGTGCCTAAAATTTTATGGGAAGTTATTTTTGCAGAGTAGTGACCTCCAAAAGGATCATTGTGATAGGCTCTTAAAATGTTGTAAGTTTCATCAGCTCTGACACATCTTCTCAAGACCATATCAGGTCCACAACGAAATAAAATCCCGTTAATCCATTTAAATGGGGCACTTTCCTTGATAAGTTGTTTCCTTTGTTTCGATGTAAACCCCAGAGGTGCTTCAGAAGCAGCTAAATAGTTAACAATGCCAACTAACCAGGGTGTCTTTACAGAAATAACAAATAGATTCTCATCGGGAAACTCATCCTGTACGGGTGCACAATCACCCTCTTCTTGTTTGATTTAAGACATGAAGTATACTACTACGTTATATTTCCTTGGCTTGTCAAGAATTTCTACATTAAACTCCTAAAGGAGTAATAACTATCTCATAATCCGACCATTAACTACAGGTTTGTTCGTTAGATATTTTAGAAATGAATGGTCTGTATAAACTATAACCTTATATCCTGTAATATAGTGGCAAAATTTTTTAATGGCATGAACAACATCCAAAAATTATTTTTCTGTTGTCGTGTAGTTTCTCTTAGAAGATGTCAAGTTTTTACTAATAAAGTATATGGCATATTTACCCCCATTCTCATCTTCTTGTCCCAATACTGCACCAATAGCATCGTCCAAAACATCAACATAAATACGGAAGGGAAGACTCCAATTTGGCCCACATAGTACGAGAGCAGAGACAAGCTTCTCCTTAATTATTTCAAACGATAGTTGACACTCAGGTGTCCAATTGAACTCTACTTCTTTTTGTAGAAGGAAAAACATAGGAGCAAATATTTTACTTAAGCCTTCTATGAATCTTCTGTAGTATCCAGCATGCCCAAGGAAACTTTGAACATCTATTTGTGTTTGAGGAATAGTCAACTATTGGATGACTTCAATTTTCTTGGGATCAAACTTTATTCCCTCAAAGGAAATGTGATGACCTAAGACTATTCCTTGTTATACCATTATTAAACACTTTTTGTGGCTAAGGGATAGTCAGTTTTCCTCACAAACTTGTAAAACTCAGTCTAGGTTTTGAAGGGCTTCATCATAGGTTGACCCATAGACTATGAAGTCATCCATATAGACTTCTACATAGTCATTGACAAGCACAACAAATATAGCCAGAACAACTCTATGAAAAGTCGTAGGAGCGTTACAAAGTCCAAAGGGAAGCATCTTGTATGTAAATGTGCCCCAAGGACAAGTAAACATTGTCTTATCTTGGTCTTCTGGAGCAACTCGAATCTGGTTGTAACCACTAAATCCATCTAAAAAGGAGAAATTTTTCCTTCCAGCCAAGTTGTCCAAAACCTGATCAACAAATGGTAGGGGAAAATAATCTCGATGAGTGGCTTTGTTGAGTTCTGTATAGTCTACATAGATTCTCCATTTCCCATTTTTCTTTGGCACAACCACCATAGGTGGCACCCAATTACTATCGAGGATAGGATGAATAAATCCTGCACGGAGGAGTTTCTCAATTTTGATTTTGACAAGATCCTTTAATGCAAGATTGAGTCTCCTCTGTGGTTGGTGTACAAGCCTTATATTAGGATCGGTATAAATGTGATGTGTACAAATGCTAGGGTGAATTCCCCTCATATCCATATAGTCCCAAGCAAAAGATTTAGACCCCCTTACCAATACATTAAATAATTTATCCTCTTGTGTTTCTGTCAGCCAGCTATTAATGTTCAAAGTTTTTCCTGGCAACAACATAATCGATTTTGTTCTAGGATGAGCCGAAGTGATAGTATGTATTAGTCGTAACAGGGTGTTGAGAGGACAACTATGAGGTATAATTTAGTGAAATCTCATGATATCCTCGAAGAAATGACTTGTTCTGGGAATCATATTAGCTAAGGGACAAGGCATTCCCATTGTAGCATAGGTTCGTTCCATCCCACTTATATCAATTGGTTGTCCCAAAATTTCTGGAGCATCCATCATTTCTTCCTCACTCAGGCCTATAGCAAGGCATGCCACATTGTCTACTAAATCATCCTCTAATTCTTCTCCATGTTGTTTAATTACTACCATGGCTAGCGAGGCCAAACTGTCTTGACCATTAGATTCTTCTAGTTCATCAACCCAGACCTTATCACATTCAATGGGTTTAGCAGGGGGGTACAAAACTAAATGTTTATTGTCTAGACCATGAGAAATGGTCATTCCCCCTTCTCTGCAATCAATCTTAGTGGCAACAATGGCCAACCATGGTCTTTCAAGAATTATTGGATAGCTATCTTTGGGCGTAAGCGACTGGATTACCTGGAAGTCGACTGGATATTCCCATCCATCAACTTTGACAAGAACATTTTTAATAACGCCCTTTAGAATGGCTATAGACTGATTTTCCATTTGTAAGACTGTGGTTGTGGGACGTAAATCAGTCAGACCTAATTTTTCCATCACATCCACATTCATCACATTAATAGCTACTCCTAAATCCACTAATGCATTTGGTATTACTACCTCGTTAATTATAACAATTATAAGTGGACTCCCATGATCATCATATTTTGGAGCAACAGTCTTTCCAAACAAAAAATCAGCTAAATAGCCATCAATGTGAACAGTATTTATCTTCTTTGGCTTCCTCCTCGATGTTTTAATACATAACTGTCTGATTAACTAATTTAACTCAGGAATTTCCTTTATTGCTTGGATTAGAGGAACCTTGATTTGCAGTTGCTTGATTTCTTGAATTAATGCGGTTTCAGAAGCCAAAGGAATTTTTGGAGTACCTTCCGGAGTTATTGATTTTAGATGTTCTGAAAATGGTGGCAAAGTTTTCTTTTTTGGAGTGGTATCCTTCCTATGTTCACTCACAGACTGACCTTCCTCCTCCTGGGGTAAATCAATAGCTCCTACTGCTAGAGAAGGCTCAGTATCTTTTGTGGGAGTGATATGATTAGGTGGTGTATCCTTTGTAGGAATTTTAGGCTCAGGTTCATCCACAATTTCCTCAATGGTTGGAGGTTGAAGTGTTCTACCAAAGCGCAACTGAACATTTCCACAATGTATTGCATTAAGTCATGTAACATTATCTTGTTCAGTAGAGTAGACCGACGTATTTTGGTGATTGTTCTTAGGATTGGGAAGTGGTTGTGCTAGAAGCTGAGGTTGATTTACCAACTCGTTCTGAGGACGGTTTTGAGATGGCAGTAATAGATTCTATTGCTGATTCCTCCTGGGCCTAGTATAAAATTGATTCTATCCCTAATTCCATTGGGGGGCAGCATGTTGTGGGTACCATTGTTGTTGTGATTGGTTTGGCCACTGCCGAGTTCCCCATGTTTGATTTTCCCATTCAGGGGATCCCTAATAAGGAATTCCCCAATTAGGTTGTGGAGGAGGTGATTGATTCCAAGATGGAGTCCATTGATTAGTAACCCAGTTATTTTGTGGTCTCCATGTAGGGTTGGAATTGTGTCCATAAGAGAAGTTATCTCCCTATCATTGGTTTAACGTGTTTATCTCCTCTTCAACCTGAGTAGTTTTTTTCTTAGAATTCTTGAGATCAACAAGAAGCTCATAGTGGTTGGTAGGATGGTTTTTCTCACAGAGTTGACAAACATTCACTTTGTCTAAAGGACACTTGTGCAAAAGGTGTTTATTTTGACACCTAGGACAATAGATTGACAAGGTCTTGGGGTTGCGAGTTTTAGCTTGTATGCCATCTAATGTAGTGTTTAGTTGAACAAGTATGTCCATTTTAAGATTTTCTATTTCCTCACGAAGCTTACCTATCTTGTTAGACCCTCTGAAAAGATTAGTTTTACGGATTGCTCCACGAGTATGGGAGAAATTCCGACACAACTCACATATTTCCTCAAGTGCCAATTAAGACACGTCACCTTTTCCCATCAGATCAAGACTTCTTCTAGTGTTGTCATCAAGTCCCTTAAGAAATATAGTCTTGAGAATCTCAACACTAATAGCCTCTTCTCCACATTGTTTAGATAAGAAAAGAAACCTATCTAGATAATCCTCTAAACTCTCATCCTCGTTTTGTCTAAGTTTAAACAACTCTTCCTTATGATCACTCACCCTACAATAGCTCTAGTATTTTTGCAAGAAAACATTCTCCATTTCCCCCCAAGATGTAATACTCCCAGAACCCAATCCCATAAACCAGTGCATGGCCGAATCCTTCAAAGTAGAAGGAAAGAGCTTCAGTTTCTAGTTATAATTTTTATAGTCATATGTTTGACACAGGACCTTAAATTTGAAAAGAAATTGGTTTGGGTCTTCCGGGGACAAGCGACAAAAAGTTGGAAGGAGAGCTGGGGAGATATTTTTCATCATAGTATCATCATCTACATCCAAAGTAATAGGATAAGTAAATGTTCGAGGAGGCTGAGGTTCATTATGATTGGAATTATGCCGGTTAGGTTCAACCCTATGATCTTCCATGATGTTGAAAGGAATCTGCTCCTCAAAGAAAATCCCCTCTATGACAGATTTTTCTATGGGGTGATCTTTAGGTAAATATTGGAAAGCCTCTGGAGGATTAGGCTCAAGTAGTTCTTAAATAGTATAGTTTTCTAAGCCTTGGGCCTCCCTATGTATGATTGGTACGTATTTTGGAGGGGTCTTTGGTATAAATTGTCCATGGGGGCCTCTTTTCTTAACCATGCAGAAAAGGAAGCCAAAGGTGGTATTTTGGCCTAAAATGAGGTATTCAAACCGTCTCCTAGTAACACTTAAGCAAGAAGGATACTATCCCCAGAAACGGTGCCAAAAAGTGATAGGCTATCGTTAGGTCCCATTACTTTAGAATATAAAATATCAATAAGTTAACCGAGCAGTGTCTAAGGCAGTTTGCAATAGAAGATAATTTAGACAACTCATTTTAGATTTTCTGATTTCTTAAGACTATTGAAATTAATTTTAGTCTAAGGCCGACTAACTACTCAACTAGGAAACAATTTATTCTAAGAAAATTGGAAATATTAAACTAGAAAGCATAAGATAACTAATTTAGAAAGCGTAACAACTAAGCTAGAAATCACAGTAACAAGTAAACTAAACAACTGATAAACCACGGAAGTGGGAAAACAAGTAAATAAACCATAAAACATCCTCCTAAACAGTAAAAGATTCTAACAGTTGCAATAAGTAACTCATGATAATGGAAAACAAAGAGTGCTTTGGAACTTCAGACTCAACAACTGACAGACTTAACGATTTCCTACTGAATGATTATCTATGTAACAAAAATGAAATAATAGTAAGTACTTATCTATTTAAGCTATCATCCCTCGAGTGGCCAGCTCGCGGGTTATCACATTCATTCTCAAGTCACATACACTACTAGTTTTGAAGTTCTTCCATTAAAGATAATTATCATCCATAGCTCAATAACTCAAAAATTGACAGAAGGTAGTTTATTTATTGATAAATATCCAAAGATCATGTTAACAACATAACATTACTATTGAGCATCCCCCTTTCTACTCCAGAAAATTACATTTTTATAGAAAATTTTTAACTAAATCCTAGATTTCAGATGGTGTGGATAGCTATTGAAAAAGTCTATAACAGTTTACAACTAACTTCATTGTCTTTAAAACTCATTACATAAACATTAAAAAGGCTCAAGACGAGCCATGAAGTCTTTGACTAAAAGAACATAACAAAAATTAAACTAACAACAACTATATCCTCGGTTCATCAGCCTGATATTTAGGAGCACGTTCCCAGCGTCTATCTTCAATCTTTACTAAGGCACGTGCTAGTTAAACATTTTGCAACTGTTGCATGATGTTCGATTATTGCTCTACAAAAGCACTCTAAACAACCCATTAAATCCTTATTGGTAGATTACCTCAATTAATCATAAGAATTAAAGTTTGTATAATTTTCCTTAAAGATAAATAATTATCTCTCCTAAAGTTTAATTAATTGGCAGAGATTAAGGATTGAGCTTATATAAATAGGCTTTTCTGGTATTATTATGATGAGGTTATTTTTACCTCGTCAACCATCGATCAATTGCAATGGCACTCCTACAAGCCACATACAAGATTTTGCAAATGACATTACAATTAGTTTCCTTGACTTGCTACAACAAGCAAAGGCCAATATTTGAAACATGTGAAGTGTGCAGGATTGTGACATTCAGTCGATGGAAGTAACAGTACATGAGTTCCACTCAACTTTTGAGAAGTTGGGTTCTTTTTGCACTTTCCTTCATGAAATGAAAGCAGATGAGTTCTATAGACAAGGTGGTTCTGTCTACATAAAAGAAGCATTCCAAAGTTACTTGAATGATGTCTAATACATTTTCTCTCTATGAATGTGTATATAGTATGTGATTTATCCATGTAACTACGACTTTCACCAACTTATGAATAGTTGGATATTTTATAAATCCCTAAAAGAAATGTAAGTTCCAATATACTATGAACAAGGCACTTTGCCTCATGATAAAAAATGCAATACGTCACCTACTACAATACCATGTAATACGCTTTTGCTTCATAAATATATACACATACTATGTGCTCTTGTTACACTATTGGAGCTTCATTCTTACCTTTTTCTTTTGCTCTTTATCTCTTTACTTGACCCATATGTTTCAATTCCAACAATAAATGACATCTTCGATTACATATAATTAAGAATAGTAGAATATTTATAATGTATGACAATCCTTTCCTCATTTCACTTCAAGTAATTATAGTCTAACCATTGTGTTCACACCATTTCATTTATAGCACTTGTTTAAGATCTGTAGCCAACAAATTCTATATGTCTCCTTCAATAATTTGCGTGGGTTGCACTAAAATATAAAATCACATATGACTCATATTACAAAGATGTTGAGGTGGATTTTGCATCTCTTCAAGAGCTCCTTGATACAAATACAAAAATTTCCAATATGCTTCATTAAATTATTGCTGACAACAAAAATATGGTTGCACCAAACAATGCATCGACATTTTATGCGGACCCACCAGACAATGAATTCACTTGCTCCTCATCATTTATGGATAGGCTACCAAATAAACACCATGAACTAGAAATCATAAAAGAAACATTTCAAGTTAGAGATAAAAATGACACCATTATTTATTGGCCAACACTTGAGTCCTCACTAGTTAATGAATATAATACTGAGGGCCTTTTAGACATTGATTTTCCTTCACTCTTTCCCAATGGTAGTGCAGTACATTTACAACCTCTCTATAGACAAGTTGAAATGCACGAATATGTGTTGCACCTAATGAGGTTTCATGATAATAGATTTGGAAGGCATCCAAGGTTTAGATATTTTGTCTTGAACTTGTTGATGTGCCATCGAAGCCAAGGTGTTGCCTCTATTTTTGTCAAGAAAAATGCTGAGGATTGCATACCAGCCACCATAGACAATCTTCGCCTCCATATACAACAATTGATTGACACTAAAATAGCTGAACAATTGATGCACTATGGATCATCCCTTAGAGGCACACACACATATTGGAATAAGTGTCATGGTGAATTTTCAAACATGATCAACCAAATAGGCTCCCCCACACCATTCTTCACATTAAGTGTTGCAGATACCAAATGGTCAATTTACACCAAATATTTTCAAAGGAAGCAACACCAACATCAAGAAATAATAAAGATCGCATAGATAACATTGTTTTGAACCCACATACCACATCCTTATACTTACATCAATGATTCACATTATTCTGTGAAGAAGTCTTAGAGAAGATTTACTATGCAACAAACTATTGGTATAGATATGAGTGGCAACATCGAGGGTCTACACATGTACATGGATTCCTTTGGCTTTAAGGTTCACCGAACGTGGAAAAACTTGATTGGAGCAATCATGCAAATGTAGACATAGAGAAATCATTCTTTGAAAAATATGTTAGTGCTTGGAATCCTCAAAATCTAGGGGAAAGGAACAACAAACGCCATCGGTCTTCGTAAGACGATCCATGCTTACTAACAACACCCAAAATCTTTGCTACAAATACACTTTATGACTACGAAGAGTTACTCAACCATGTCTAGAGACACACCAAATGGTTGGAATCAACTTGCTTTAACAAGAAAGGCAGCAATATGGAGTACCGATATAGGGCACCCTAGCTTGAATGTGCCACCTCTTCATTGTGCAATGATGAAAATGGGAAAAAAACCTTTTCCCCTGCATGTAATGATGATAGGTTGAATATACATAGTCCAAAAATGCTTTCCATATGGAGAGCCAATATGGATTGTCAGCATGTGCTTTCGAAAACACTTGTTCTAAAGTACATTAGAAAATATGTCATGAAGGCAGAAAAGAAAATTTGAAAGTTGTATTGATATGTTAACATGCATATGTCGAAAGCAAGCACCCCAAGACAAAGCGCTTGAAACATATAGAAAATTCATGTATGAGATAATTGCTGATTGTGATATATGTGCACAAGAAACGTGTCATATGTTGCAAAATTTACCCATTGTTATTTGCAATCATGAATTTATGGTGCTTAATTTTGGGCGGAAAGTTTTCAATTGAATGAGGATAAACCCAAATAAAAATACGTTGCAGTTGAGTTACCTCCAATTGTACACACAACGTCCTCCTCAAATGGAGATAGTAACACTAGTTGAATCTGCATGATCATTCTCGTTCTCATCAAGTTGCAAACAGTACAAGTGGATAGAAAGGAAACAAAAGGCAATTATCAATGTCTTCCCTGCTTTACTGCTATTTGAAAGGAGGATTCAGAATATTTTGAGACATTTTGTTGGAGCTAACTACTTTACAAGCAATTTCGTAACAGTGTCACATACATCAATTTTGAGAAAGAGACAATTGTTGCAAATTGGAAGGAGATGAATATACTTAAATATTGTGTGCAACATATTGACCATGTAGTTGATGAAGACGTAAATCAAGAAGAGGTAGAGGAACTGGATAATTAAAGTAATATAGGAAATATAGTACAATTGAATGAATGGGAGTTACTATCACAATTGGGTCTTAGTCCTAGTGGAAATCTTAATTCCCTTGATATGCTTGGAAGATATGACTTTGAAAATTGCAACAAGTAGAATGATCACACAATACCTCAAGCTTTACATGAAACTGCAGAGCATTTCATAAGCACAAACAAGGTGAACCAACATTATGGCCCAACACCATTTGAATTTAATGACCTCCCATATCCACTCTCTCCCAAACAACAACTCACTCTTACACTTGTTTTGGACCATTGTAGTGCTTGTGAGTTCAAAAAACCCTTGCACATGATCATACAAGGCACAACAAGAACAAGGAAATCCTATCTTATTCATTGCATTAAACACTCCCCTTCTAGTTTAGTACCACAAGAACATAGCCCACTCCTTGTTGTTGCTCCTACAAGAATCACAACATTCAACATACATGCCTCAACTATACATTCAACCCTGAAGATTCCAATCAAGGAAATACAACCATTGAAGGGCAAATCACTTGCAATGTTTCAACAGAACATGAGACACATAAAATACCTCCTAATTGATGAGATGAACTTTATAGGCCCAAAATTGCTCTTGAAAATTGATACTAGGCTACATGAGGCTTTCCCCCATCAACAACACTTGTGCTTTAGTGGAAGATCTATCATTCTTGTACATGAATTTGCACAACTACCCCCTCTTATGGACAAACCTATATATGCCTCCCACAAGGATGTGAAAGCCCTATGGGAACAATTCACTATTATTGTCACACTAGAAAAAATATTTCGACAACATGGGGACACTCAAGCCCAAATTGACTTATGAATAACTCTACAAAACATTTGTAATGCAAAACCAAATGAACAAGATTGGTTTGAGCTACTAATGAGTCACACAAACACAATACCATCAAACAATGAAAATAAACTATCTTTTGACCTAGCAATGCACCTATTTCCCACCAATAACTTAGTTGGAACACACAACAAAAAAATGATACAACTGTTAAATGTTCCTATTGTACTCAATATTGCAATAAAAACAAACACAAAAGCAAACATTGACAATGATGTTGATCGGCTTCCCCATGAACTCCTGCTATGTAGAGGCCAACACATCATGCTAACTACAAACCTATGGATTCAGGTAGGCCTTGTGAATGGTTCTCTTGGAGAGGTTTTAGATATTGTATACATAGAAAGCTTTAAACCAACAGATTTACCATTATATGTAATAGTAAAATCTGATACTTACAATGGCCCACCTTGGAGCGTATATGCTCCAACAATTATTCCAATATCACCTATATCTCTAGGTGCTCACAGGCAGTTACCACTATGCATGGCATGGGAAATTACAATACATAAATCCCAAGGATTAACAATCAAAAGAGCAACAATTGATATAGGTAAAAAAGAAAGATAGGGATTGACTTTTATAGATATATCTAGAGTTAAATCAATACACAGACTTAGGATCGATCCATCGTTTGCCTTCGATCGATACTCAAGAATGAACAATCCATACACAATTATCAGGAAAAAAGAAGAGCTCTAACTACATGATTCTCTCTTTATGATGAGTACAGGTACACATACACAAACACACCACTCTCTCAATAAATTGTATTTGTTGAATTTTCTCCTTACCATATTCATATAATACATATTATTGTTTCTATATTTACACCAAATTTGCAATCACATGTAGGTGGATGTTTCATAATCGTATACTCTTGCAATAGTTGCTTCAATCTGAAGAATTTTTCCCAAAGTATGTTGAACACCTCTCACAAAAGTCTACCAATGGTCATTTCCAAGACATATAGACATCTTTCCAACTCATGGTTGCAGATATTGAATGATTCCACAACTCAACACTTGATCCAAATCCATTTCAAAATCAACCGAATATTGAGCCAATTCCCATGCCTAATGAATAAATCAGAAAATCCTTTGTAAATAATCCATCCTTTCAAATTGATCCATGTCAAGAACATGAACCAAAGAATACTGAAGACAACACCACACAACATCAAGATCAAGAATCCGTACCTCCAATATACATGATCTAATAAGAATTCTCCAATACATATAGGATGGCACAAATGATGATCATGTCCATATACCACCTACTCCTCCATCTACCCATGAGATGCTTACTCTTAAATGCACACGTAGATGTTCTACAAAAACAAGAGTCTCCTACTCTAAATATCATTATCAATGAGCAAGAGTCTTCTACTCTTAAATATCAAAAATCTTGCATAACTTCTTGGTTTTATAGAAATTAAGGAATATAAATAAATCTTAAACACTAGAGGGAACTTTTTCTATTGCAAACACCAACATGGGGAGGATGTAGAGTCCTTATGATAAAACTACTATCAATGCTACAACTATTCATAACTTCAATCATCATTTACACATCATCCCATCCACAAATTATGCCCAAATGCATGAGAACATTGTATATCCAAGAAAGGAACAAGTGAATGAGGTAAAATAATCATTGAAGGAAAATGGACAAATAAAATTCAAATGGATACCAAAAAATACAAAACAAAATCATCTCTATCAACCTCCATTAGTCAAAGAAACTATGGGGAAAAAATCAAGAAGGGAAGTTCATCCACCAAAAAATTCCAACATTGCATAGGAAAGCTTCAAGAGTGACCTACAAGATATATGAAAAAGTTTGTCCCAACCGAATATGATCCATATCCACCTACCATTGCTCATCCTCCCAAGTTTGGAAAAAATTGATCCAAACTATCAACCAATCAATCTACATCTCATATCTCTCAATGTACACCACCATTAACTTTGGCATCCATGGTATCTAAATCTCGCATTAACCGTGTTTTGACACCAAATCTTTATCATAAGGACTCTAATGGCTCCCTATCACGATGTGTGCATCTAGATGAGGTTAACTTCAATATTTGCAAAGAAAAAAAGACACTTGAAGAAACAAAAAAAGAAAGAAAATACACAAGAAAAAATCATCTTTTATTGAGAACCACTATAGTGGCAAAAAGGTGTCATGTGTATAATTGGACATCTATGTGTGCCAAATCAAGTAGAAGCATCTTACCCCATCCATAATAAATCCAACACTCCATCCATCTTATCCATAATAAGTCCGTTCATCCATGAACCATCTACCAAATCCATGTTCAACCATCACCATCCATATTCCAAATCATCTTGATCTTGGTCGACGTTTAGTGTACACTTAACACTTGCTTATGGTAAGTATTTTGACATGGGTCGTTATTATTCACCGTACCCACCGTTATCTGAGCCATCAACTATTCTCCAAATGACCATCCACAATCCAAATTTTAATCCCCATCATCCTTTGCATGCCTCACATAACCATTCATCCATTCATTTATCCATGCATCCATCCATTACATTCCATACACTACTACAAACTAGGGGCAAATACTTACATCTTGCTTCAAAAAAACATCATGATCTATATCCATCAACTCATAATATAAATGACTATTTGTCTATTTAGAGGATTATGCCATCTTAGTTTACACATACATATATTCTTTTCATAGAATAAAGGAGTATGCAAAATATGCTAGAGGTGTTCTCTATATAAATTACAAACAATTTGTATGTAGTTCAAACAAAATTATATATATTTGGGAGTACGCAAAACATGTCAAAGGTGTTCTCTATATATTATTGACATTTTATATATAATTTGAACAAGATGGAATGAACACATTGTATGTTTACTTCTTTATTTTGTGATAGAGATGGTTATACATCCATTATCTTTTTGTAATTTGTCTATTTTCTACTGTGAGATAAAAAATTTGTTTGTTTTGGTACTGGTGTCTAGCTGTATCTCCAAATATGTATTACATCCACTTTGTAAAAATATACAAACAATATTATACAAGTGTTAAACCTTACACCCCCTCCAGTGCAAGTGCTAGTATAATTATATGTTTAATGATAAGTCATATTAGATTATTAGTCTTATTTGAATAGGGATATTAATTGTTTGTTGGGTTGTATTTTATCCAAGGATGAAAATTAATTTACTTTTTAAAATTTTCCTTTTTAAATTATGATTTTTTTGGTTGGTTTATTGAAATTTTGGTGGCTATATTATCATATTATATTATTATTGTTATATTCTTATTTTTATTATAGAATTATTATTATTGTATTATCTTATTATTATTATTTTAATATAGTTAAAAATAGAATTATAATAATAATAATTATATTATAATAGCAGTGAATCCAACATTTTTTTTTGTTAAATTAAGTCTTGTTTCTTTCTAGGAAAATAAAATCCACCCAAAAAAAAGTTTTTGGTATTAAAAAATGTTAGTTGAAAAATAAACATAGAGAGTTGGTTAGTGGTTAGCAAGTAAATAACAACACTATGCTAAGTAAAAAAATCATAAGTAGTAATAAAGATAGTCTAATATAAAAAATGGATAAAATTTTAACCTTATTTTTTTATTATTATGGTCTTTGTGGCAGAAAAAAATGCGTTGAAAAATGCCTTGTAAAATTGCGAATAAAAAGTTTATGCTAGGATCCCTGAAAATCTACCTTGAAAATTTGCAAATAAAAAGTTTATGCTCAAGACTTGAAAATCCACCGCCAACAATCAACGCGGGAAAATTCACCGCCATGACAAATTGGCCTCATGCGGTGAATTTTTCCATAATGAATTGTTGGCGGTGCATTTGTCTGAAGCCTATTAAAATATTTGTTTGAATATCTCAAGACCACAAATAAGGGACAAGTGTTGGACAATCCATGCCCTAAGAAATTGACCAAAATATAGAAGTTTTTCTATATATAGCCAGCTCTATTGATCCTTTCTTTGTTATGTCGCATTGCATTTATAGCTCTAAATTGAGAAGACATGGCTTCCAGGGCAGCAGGGAAGAAGCCAGTGGCCAACCAGTCCATTCCAATGGAACATAAGAGCTCCAGGGCAGAGAAAAAACTGCCCTCAGTGGAAAGCAAAAAGAAGGGTAGAAAGCAGATGAAGCTGAATGAGACATACAACAGTTACATATATAAGGTTCTGAAGCAGGTCCACCCGGAGGTGGGTATTTCCAGCAAGGCCATGGGAATCATGAATTGTTTTCTGAATGATATCTTTGACAAACTGGCTGGTGAAGCCATCAAACTCACCACTTTCAGCAAAAAGTCCACAATCACTTCCAGAGAGATCCAAACATCTGCAAAACTCATGCTTCCTGAAGAGCTTGCAAAGCATGCAGTTTATGAGGGCTGCAAGGCTGTTACCAGATTTACCACTGAATAATTCAGTGTTTCTTTATTAAGGGTGTCAAAGTTTTGGTGTTAAAGGTCTTTCTATTAAGGGTGTCAAGATTTTTCTGTTAAAGATCTCTTTATTAAGGCTGTCAAGGTTTTGCTGTTATAGGTCTGTCTATTAATGGTGTCAAAGTTTCCCTGTTAAAGGTCTTTCTATTAAGGGTGTCAAGATTTTTCTGTTAAAGATCTCTTTATTAAGGCTGTCAAGGTTTTGCTGTTATAGGTCTGTCTATTAATGGTGTCAAAGTTTCCCTGCTAAAGGTCAATGAAACTCCATGTGACAATGGTGGTGATGCATAAATTGAAATGGGGCTGTATCTTTCATATGATCTGGTTTTTTACTGTAAATTTTATTGCGCCATTGTTGGAATCAGTGTGTTTTGAAAGCTCAATATTTTATATGATTTGATTTTTAATGGGAATTTAATTTGGCCATTGATGAAATTATCTATTCTAAAAGCTAAATCTATTGTATGATTTGGTTTTTAAATAAGAAATTTTCTTTTGGCCGTTGATGGAGTCACTGTAGTGACAGCTAAATCTTTCAAAGGATTTGGGTTTTGAATGTAAATTTATTTGAATCACTCTGTTTTGAATGCTAAATCTTTGACATGATTTGATTTTGAATGAGAATTTTATTTGGGCATTAATGAAATCACCGTTTTGTAAAATCTAAATCTTTTATATCATTTTGATTTTGAATGTGAATTTTACTTGCCATGAAGAATATTAAATGAAGTAAACTGTTTTTATGCCCAGATTTATGAGAACACTGATTTTTTTCTTTTTCTTCTTCTTGGGGTAGATATTACAGAAACTGTCAGGAAAAAATTAATCTGAATTCTCTTTCACTTCTGGTATATCATGGAAACCTGTAAAATAACCTGATTAGTAACATATTGCACTTTAAAAGATATTTTCAATCCACCAGCTTTCATAAATATGTTTTAGCCACAGTAGATTGATTGAGTTGGCAAGTTCTTTTCCCAATCTATTCAAAACTTATCGGTGCAAGCAATCTTGAGGTAGTTCGTGAAGTCATACCTAAACTCCAGTAGTCACTCATGCTTCTTCTAATGAGTAGAATCCATCACTCAATCTTGAGCTTCTTGATAATACTGATAATTCTACAACCTCCTACACAAAGGGGAGATTATTTAGTATTTATCATTTGTACATATAGATATGCTTCTACAGGAAACATCAGAAACTGCATAGGAAATAGTGTTGTAGATGTATACTCTTTAATCATTCTGTTGGTCATTCTTTTCTTCATTTCCTTTCTGTTATTAGTTGCTCAGAGACCATTTTCTGCTCGCCAGTATTTAGTATTGTGTAGTTGTTGTAAGTTAGTGTTTTATTTCAGTTCAACAGTTTTAGAGTGGAGTTGGGTAGCTCAATTAGGTTGGAGTTTTATATGTTTAATGATAAATTAAATAGTTTATTATTATACAATATATTATTAGTCTTATTTTATTATTAGTATTAACATCAAGGAGGGTAAAATTTTTATTAAATCAAGGAAACATTACAAAGCAAGGGCATTAAATGGCCCTATCAAGCTCGACCAAGCGATCCAATTGTTGAGACAAATCAGGGGGTAATTGGGCCCAATCCACCAAATTCCAATCTTGAACATGATCCGACGCCCATTTAGCCAAGCAATCAGCCACCCCATTCCATTCTCGATAAATCATATGTTTAATTATATTATATAATTATATGTTTAATGATAAATCATCTTAGATTTATAGTTCATATTAATTGTTTGTTGGATTATATTTTATTCAAGGATGAAAATTAATTTACTTTTTAAAATTTTCCTTTTTAAATTGTGATTTTTTCATTGGTTTAAATTTTTGGTGGCTATATTATGATATTATATTATTATTTTTATTATATAATTATTATTATTGTATCATATTATTATTATTTTAATTTAGCTAAAAATAAAATTATAATAATAATTATATTATATTAGCAGTGAATCAAACAATTTTTTTGGTAAATTAAGTCTTAAATCTTGTTGCCCTCTAGAAAAATAAAATCCACCCACAAAAAAGTTTTGGGTATTAATAAAATGTTAGTTGAAAACTAAACATAGAGAGTTGGTTAGTGGTTAGCAAGTAAATAACAACACTATGCTAAGTAACAAAATCATTAGTAATAAATATAGTCTAACATAAAAAATGGTATAACATTTTAAATTTATTTTTTATTATTATGGTCTTTGTGGCAGAAAAAAAAATGCGTTGAAAAATGTCTTGGAAATTGCGAACAAAATGTTTATGCTAGGATCCCTGAAATTCGGCCTTGAAAATTTGCAAATAAAAAGTATATGCTCAAGACTTGAAAATCCACCCTTATAATATTTCTTTTAATGAATAAGACATAATTCTATTAGTTAATTAAAAAATAATATTAAAATAGCTCTAGGAAAATTCACCACCAACAATCAATGTAGGAAAATTCACCGTCATGATAAATTCGCCTCATGCACTGAATTTTCCCATAGTAAATTGTTGGTGGTGAATTTGCCTGAAGCCTATTAAAATATTTGTCTCAATATCTCAAGACCACAAATAAGAGACAAATGTTGGACAATCCATGCCCTAAGAAATTCACCAAAATATAGAATTTTTTCTATATACCCAATTCTATTGATCCTTTCTTTGTTATGTCGCATTGCATTTTATAGCTTTAGATTGAGAAGAAATGGTTTCCAAGGCAGAAGGGAAGAAGCTAGTGGCTAACCAGTCCATTCCAATGGAGCATAAGATCTCCAGTGCAGAGAAAAAGCTGCCCTCAGTGGAAAGTAAAAAGAAGGGAAGAAAGAAGAAGAAGCTGAGCGAGACATACAACAGTTACATATATAAGGTTCTGAAGCAGGTCCACCCAGAGGTGGGTATTTCTAGTAAGGCCATGGGAATCATGATTTTTTTTTGAATAATATCTTTGACAAACTGGCCCGTGAAGCCATCAAACTCACCACTTTCAGCAAAAGGTCCACAATCACTTCCAGGGAGATCCAAACATCTGCAAAACTCATGTTTCCTGAAGAGCTTGCAAAGCATGCAGTTTCTGAGGGCTGCAAGGCTGTTACCAGATTTACCACTGAATAATTCGGTGTTTCTTTATTAAGGGTGTCAAAGTTTTGGTGTTAAAGGTCTTTCTATTAAGAGTGTCAAGATTTTTCTGTTAAAGGTCTTTCTATTAAGGCTGTCAAGGTTTTGCTGTTATAGGTCTGTCTATCAAGGGTGTCAAGGTTTTACTGTTAAAGGTCAATAAAACTCCTGACAATGGCGGTGATGTATAGATTGAAATGGGTAGTTATATTTTGAAATGGGTAATCATATTAATATTATGTTTTTGATGAATAAGTGTTTAGATTATTATTTTGTTTAGATTATTCTTTATAAAATAATATTTCGTTTCAAGAATTCAAATAGATTAAATTCTGAATATAAAAGCATAAAAACAAATACAATATCCTTAGATGGCTAAAACAGTAATAGAGAATGGAGGACAATCCAGATCATTTGACTTTTCCCATATAAAGTTTTCAAAGTTATATGTTTATCAAAACTAAATTTTTATGTTCTTTAGTATTAAATCTATTATTGATGCTTTGATCAATCTGAACATACAACATTGTTGGAATCACTACGTTTTGCTAGCTGTATCTTACATATGATTTGGGTTTTGACTGTAAATCTTATTTCGCCATTGTTGGATTCAGTGTGTTTTGAAAGCTGAATATTTTATATGATTTGATTTTTAATGGGAATTTAATTTGGCCATTGATGAACTTACTATATTCTAAAAGCTAAATCTATTATATGATTTGGTTTTTAAATAAGATCTTTTCTTTGGCCGTTGATGGAATCAGTGTATTGACAGCTAAATCTTTCAAAGGATTTGGGTTTTCAATGTAAATTTTATTTGAATCACCGAGTTTTGAATGCTAAATCTTTGACATGATTTGATTTTGAATGCGAATTTTATTTGGGCATTAATGGAATCACCGTTTTGTGAAAACTAAATCTTTTATATCATTTTGATTTTGAATGTGAATTTTATTTGCCATGAAGAATATTAAATGAAGTGAACTGGCTCTATGCCCAGATTTATGAGAACACTGAATTTTTTCTTTATCTTCTTCTTGCGGTAGATATTTCGGAAACTGTCAGGAAAATATTAATCTGAGTTCTCTTTCACTTCCGGTTTTATGAATCTTATTTCTCTTCAATTTTTGTCCAGCTAACTAAGCGTTGTGAGCTTCTGGTAAGCTGAAATGCCATCTATAACAAAATAAAGAGACTATTTAGAACATATGTTTATTTGGACTTTGAGAATACATCTTCCATATTGCCTATATGTCTATATACATGTTTATCAGCAGGATGATGACTCAGTAGCTGCAGCATTAAGATACATACAGATTATAACTTTTTCTCTGTATATGAAGGTTTTTTAACACCAACTCATCATTTTTTATTTCAATCAGCTGTATTGGTACCATAATCATGGGTGAAATGGTTTTTCAGATTAAATAATTAATGTTACTAATCATTACAGGTTATTGGATTCAACAATCAAAAGTTTAGGGAAAAGAATTGTTAAATTTTGTATGCATCGATTAGAAGTTTAATCTAGGATATCTCATGTATTGTTAGGGTGTTCTACCGTTGACCTATTGACCATCTTGGTGACTGGTGTGGTTCATTTTCCAACACCCGATTTTGAGCCAGTCTGTAGGTGCTCAGGGATTAGAGCTTGACCTAGCTCCGCAGACCACAAAATCATGATGATATTACTGCATGTAATTCATCTCCAATGCAATAAGGAATCAGGCATGTAGAATAGGCAGAATCATGGGAAGAGACATGAATCAACAGTATCAACCACCCAATACATAAAACTGTACCCTTAAGATCTTAGGTTAACAATGAAGCACAAATGAACATAGAAACATAAACGATAAAGCAATATTATCAATAATTCCTATGTCTTGATTGATTCACCTTCATTGCTCTTTTCCATTTTGCTTTATATGTTTTCTTGCCCTCATATTTGTAGTATGCAAGAATAAGCTTAGTGATAGTGACAACAAAATATTGTAGTAGTTGTACTTAGGTAGAATCATTAGGTCATTAGCTCATTAGGGTTTGAAATGAAAGTGATAGGTTTCTTTTATAGAAAACCAAATTTGAATGAAGGGCTAGGATTGAAAGATGAAGAATGATGTTGATAAATACATGAGATTGCTTTAAGAAACAAGGAAATAGGGTTAGGGAAAAATCAGGGTTTAGTTAACGATGGATGATGGAGATTAGAAGGTTAAAAAACTTTATCAAGGGTGGAGGTTGATTGAGATGTGAAAGAGGTTGTTCAAGTGAAATTATTTAATTTGGGAGGGAAAATGAATAATTAAATAATTAGAACAATTATTTAATTATAGAAGAAGAGGGAAAGTTGACTTTTAACTATTTACTAGTGGAGAAAATAGGTGGGAATTAAATAAATAGAATTTATTTAATTGTAGAAGAAAAGAGTAATGAATAATTAAATAATAAATATAATTTATTTAATTAATAAGGAAGAATAAAGGAGAAAATGAATTAATTAAATAATCAAAATTAGTAAATTAATAGAATAAATGTGACTTTAGACAATACTTAATTAATTATGTAGGAAGGAAAGAAGGGGAATCGATGTGGAAAATGGTGTTTGTAGACAAGACATTTCTACAAGGCCTACTCATCGTGTGTCTAATATGCCATGTGTAAAAAAGGTCTACTCATCATGTGTCCTAATAAGCTATGCGTCAAAGAGAGTAAAACCAGATAAATCAATCCAAAGAACTCCAAAATTTGTGTTGGAGAAAAATATGAATCCATCATAGTCCACCACTAAGCTACCCATCCTCTTGGTGATCGATCCATCTTTGGTTCACATGTGGCTCATTTTCCAACACCGCCTCTTAACTCACATTGAGGAGCCTAGCTTTACTTGGCTTTATTGATGTGGGCTTTGGTTCTATGTTAAACTTTTCATAGACTAGCTAGGAGTTGAACGTAGGACCTCTCCTTTGTTATTGGGGTGCTCTACCATATAGCTACCGACCCTATTGATGAGCACTCCATCTTTGATTTAGTTGTAACTCATTTTCCAACATGAATACTTAAAAAAATAAATTTAAATTGAAAAGATTAATAAATATTAAATAAGTATATTTAAAAAATTAAAATAATTTTAATTGTTTTTGAAACATGATTAGAAATAAAAGATTGATAATTAAGAATTATGATAATAATATAAAATCCAATAAAATTCTCCATATAATTTTTATTTAAAACAACTTATAGAACATTTTTTGAAATATATATTTCCTTCAATTAAAAGGACTTTGAAATTAGGTTTGGTGGTACTTTGCATATTGTCACACGAGGATAACACCCAAATCACAAAACATATAAAAATCAACTACTAAGTGGCAACAATAGTAGCAAAAAGGGAAGGATGAGGGTCTCGGTCATCTATTTTACCACATACATTAGTGGGGTTTGGAATGCCCATAGGAGAGTCCCAACCCTCATCGTCTTTATCCTTCTATTTTCATCATAGGTCAATGAAATAGGTAGAGCCAGTTGAGCAAAATTGCTGAAATTAAACTAGCTAGAGGCTCCACTAGAATTCCACCAAAGAGTTCCACTTGTGGGAGGTGGAGCATTTCCAAACATGTCATAACACACTTTGGTGTCCATTATATCCTCTTCTAGTTGAGGGAGAAACTTGCAATCGAGAAACATAGTTACTGCAAGCACAAAGACTTCAAAATTACTGAAACTTGTGAGGAGGGAGACAACAAAACTCTTTCCACAATATATGAAGCCTTCCCCCAATGGTCAGGAAAAACTTGCATGTGAACCACTTTTGGGGAATATTTTTTAGGTTGCACTTGGATATGTAATAACACTTCAAAACAAATAATTACATTACAAAAAAAATGGAACATGATGATCAACAAAACAATGATCTAAGAAAATGTAGATTTTTTAACTTTCCACATGCTAAAGAGAATCTTCGCTCTAAAATCATGAAATATCTGATTGAATTTGTGGGGGATATGACGCCTATCTCTCAAAAGCACCATATGCTATGAAAAAAGGTTCTTTTTGGATTAGATGAAAATAAGGCACGAATCTAGTTCTAGAGTTTTTGGGCTTTGGAATAAAACGATAAGATTTTTTTTAAAGACTCCAACTACACACATAAGGGGCAATGAGGTTCTCAAATTATCATATGAACTATCCATATCACACTAGTATTCCTTGGAAAATAATATAGTAGATAAAGTGGGCCAACTTGGGTTCCAAAATAGTAGACTAGATTGTGAGAGTATTGTAATGCCAAATTGAGACTGATGATTACAAATGCCATCTTTGATTCAAAATTGAAACCATGGGAAAATGGTTTGAGATTCAATGATATCCAAGATGAGGCTTATAATTACAAAAGATAATATTCTAACCCCACTTTCAATCTATACACCAAAACCTAGAAGACTAAATACTAATTTAATGAGCCATATTAACCAAAATTTCTCCTATAACCATGTCAAAAGTCTCACAATCCTAGTTGGAGAGGAAAAAATTAGCCTTAGTTTTATTCCATGACATGAGACTCATATAAGTTCTAAAGAATAAATCTCACAGACATCAGTTGCCTTTCTTGTAAAATTGTAGGGCCCACACCCAACACAATCGAGCCAAGGGGTGACCTTGGTATTGCAAAAGAGGGGACTATTAGGTATTATATTGTTTAATGGAAATAACACCATGGAGGCCAAAACCATTCTAGAAAAGTCAAGGTTTGATGGCCTCCCTGTAACAATGGGTATTTTCCTAGGGTTAGCAATATCAAATGCAGAACATAAAAACCCAAAGTAAATAATGAAGTGCAAAGGAATAGATGAAACAATCTCACCAGATTGTCTTCATCCTCCATGACTGACCTCCATTACACCTTCTTAACTTGCTGAAATATGTTGTTTGCCCTCAGATTTATGATGAGCAAGCCAATGGAAATGACAAGCCCTAAGCAAATATTGAAGGATTTGACAACTACATGCAATACTATGTCCTACTGCAACTAGTAAGCATCTACAATGTCTAAGTTATATCAAATGAAATCTAAATATGCTATGACAAATGAAAGTAACAATGCTAAAATTATGAAAAAATGCAAGAGATGAACAATGAAAATGTAAGATTATCTAAAAATTCAAGAGGTCCCAGATGCAAGATGTGACCAAAATTGCTCTTTTATAGAAGATGCAATTTTGTGTGAATGGCCAAGATTGAAAGTTAGCAAGTGCCCTAGAATCAATGGATGACATTCCATATATCAACCCACAATTAGGGTTAGGGCAACATTAGGTCGGATTCGAAATAAAGGGTCAAGATTGATTCTTAGAAAATCAAATCAATGGCTGGCAAAACATGTGACAAAAGATTTTGGGCATGGAAAACAGAGTTGTTGGGGAATCAAATAATAATTTAAAATTATTTAATTCAAGAGGGGATGTTGACTTTTCGAATTAAAAAAACTATTTTAATTCAAAAGGGTGGGGTCATGTGACAGTAAATAATTTAAATTAAATTATTTACTTAAGAAGGGAATTTAAATGGAACTTATTTTAAATAAATAATATTTATTTAAAATGAGCACAATAAAAGAGGAGAAATTAAATAATAAAATTATTTACTTTAGGTGTGAGACTTATTTTAAATAAATAAGATGTAGAAGAAATCAAACAATAAAGATTATTTAATTTAGGTGAGAATTAAATAATAAAGATATTATTTAATTTAGAGGAATGTGACAAAGGGGACCTTTTAAATATAATAATTTAATTCAAAGTTTAGGAGAGTGGACCAAATTAAATAAATTAAATAAATTAAATAAATTAAATATATTTAATTTATGAGAGAAGAGGCTAATGAATAATTAGATAATTAAATATAATTATTTAATTATAGTGGAAGGTGGATTAAATAAATAAGAATTTATTTAATTTTAGGAAGAAGAGGACTTAATTAGTGACATAATTAAATAAATAAATAAAATTATTTATTTAATAATCATGAAGAATAATTAGATATGAATTAATTAAATAATTATGAATTATCTAATTAATAGTTGAAAGTGAGTCAAGGACATAATTAAAATGTCCTAATTAGGGTTAGAAGAAGAGCTTGCAGGTCTAGGTCATTTTTATGTGTCTACACCAAGCTTAAATATTCTCTTAGCCACAAATATTCCCTTGATGTGAATACCATCCTTCATGGTGAGAAGGGTTTTGAAAACCGTTTTCCTTCTAGGAAAGACGATAAACCAGATAGCCAAATAAGATGCAATGTTGAACCGTAATTTTCTAAGATTCATCTCTAGTGAGGGAAAGAATAATACATTTAGCACAAAAAGCAAACCCTTCTGGCACTATTCGATGGGAAACAATGCCAATCCTTCATAATTGTGGGGGAGACAATAGAATTCCCAAACAACTTATTGAAAACCCTTGTGGTTTTTTGAGGAGGCATGTTGTGCCTTGCACTTATGCCCCATTTTAAGTTTTCTAAATGGGGCCCCTTATGTAAATTCTTTTCTTTTCTTGCTTCTCTTGTGTTTTAGTTTCTTCCTTGAGTATTTTCTTTATTTTATTCCTTTTTTATTCCCTATCAAAATTTTGGGTTTTTCCTTCTAGTCAATACTTGTGTGTTAGACTTGATCCTTAACGTCTTATTTTCTTAGGTCATGGGCTCATTCCTATCAGACATCAAGGTTTTTTTTTATGAAAAACCTTAAGCTTGAAGTTTGATCCTTGGTCCTCAATGAACGATTGTCTTGTAAAACACATCTACCATTTGGCATCACATTTACTACTCTAACATGCATTAATGACAAGCTTTGGAATATATATACTAACACTACAACAAATCCTTGTGATTTGCTCCAATTTTTGCTTCCACCCAATGTTTTAATGTATTTTTTGCCAATATTTTAAAAACGTCGGTGCTATTTATCAAGATGGCATTATTTTTGGTGTTTATTTGCACAGATGATGACTAGTCGACACTAATTTATATCGAAAATATCAATGCCTTTAGTGCCGATATTGACTTCGAGTGTGGTGCCGCCTTTGGCTTTAAGTTTAGCCCCACTTTTATCTCTCGACTTCAGCTTCGGGTTTAGCGCCAATTTAGACACCCCTATGTCGAAGAGACTTATTTATATGTGTCATTGATGATGTAAAACAAATAAATGTCAACAAGATACGAGCATATCGAGGAGAGAGTCACTTATATCTACAAGTGCTCGGTGAAACACAAATCTTGGATATAACGAAGTAATGTCGATGAGACATTGAGATATCGGTAAGACAAATAAGATTGTCTCATTGACACTCTTCAAGTAATGATCAAAAGCATACACCGCTAGACCACTGAGAGGGTGAGCAACATATGCAGTAGAGAGGTATACATCGCAACCCTACAACAAGAAGCCTTGAGCAAGGCAATAGTGTGGTAAACAACTGAAAAGAAGGGAAAAACACTGCCATACCACAACTATAATCATGAGTCTCCCCAACATGGCAAAGTTACACCGATATATAAAGAAATACTGCCGAAGGAAAATATCGATGAGATAGTGACATATTAACAAGAGATATTAACTTGTATCGTCGACACCAACAACCAACATCAGAGGAACACAAGATCTATTGTCGATGAGACATTGAGATATTGGTAATACAAAGAAGATTGTCTCATCAACACTCTTCAGGTAATGATCAAAAGCATACACCACTATACTACCAGGAAGGTGAGCAACATATGCGGTAGAGTGGTATACACCACAACTTCGTAGTAAGAAGCCTTGAGCAAGGCAGTAGTGCAGTAAACAACAAAAGGGAAGGGAAAAAGATCACCATATTGCAGAGAGTATAATAAGAGACGACTGTAATCATGGAAAAAAATCAAGTCAGTCAAAATCCATTTGAATAAATCATTTAAGGAATCAAGAATGTAGCCTGCCAAAATACTCTAAAACTCTAATAAAAATACTCTAATTTTTTTGTCGAAATCTTATTTTCAAGCATAGCCTGCCAAAATGGAGTTTTCATTTGAATAAACATACAATAAAACCTTTGTTGAAAAGTTATTTTTAGGTGTAGCCTACCAAAATGGAGAAGTGTTTCAGTAAAAAATGATAGAGAATGGCAAGGAGATGTGTGTGATAGGAGGCATATGATTCGTTGTTGTTGATATTCCAACTCTGATAAAAAAGGGTTAAAATTTTCACACTCCTATTTGTAATCCAGGTATTTAATTGACATATGTTTGCATAATCTCAAATTCCTTTAGATACTTTTGAAGTATCAATGTATCCTATATAGGGTTTAGAATGACTTCTTTTAATTTTAAAAAATAAATCAGATGGTTTTGAAATATCGATGTGTCCTATATAGGGTTTAGAATAATTTATTTTAATTTAAAAAATAAATAAATGATGTATTTTCCTATGATTAGATAATGTGGAGATCTCCTAAATCTGCCCTAGCACACTATCCTCTTTCACACTGTGTTCATTACTCCAACTGCTAGGGTTTTGCGTTTGACAACTTTAATATCTTCATGATAGTGGCTTTTAAATAGATCTCAGTCTTTGCTTTAATCTTTATCATGGTAACCCTTGATTTCTATAATCCACCTTCAATCTCTTCTAAGAACGTTGTCTTAAGCTAGACTGCATAGTATGCATATAAAGCAAGTCCTTCATACCTACCATTGTTCCAAACCACCACTCACCGCCTTGCTTAAAATGTTGCCTCCATAAGCACAATAACATGTTTTAAAATCATGGTTGCCAATGATTCACCATTAATGTCACTAATTTCATCAAGATACAATGAGATTTTTGTCTTCAAACTTAAGGCATTATGCAGGATAACATTGTGAATTGTTTGTTGTGTACAATTTGATTTTCTTGCACATATACTACTTTGCTAACTACCTTTAAGACTGGATATTGCACCATCAACTGCAATCTCAAACAACTCACTCACTGTCACTTGAAGATTCCTTTCATGAGCATCCTTGTATAAAATCAAACTATGCCCTATAGACTACCTACTTACTTACTAATATAGGGGACTCATTGTTTCATGGTATTTTGGGTTTTATTTAGAAGGAGTTAATATGTGGCATTTTATGTGCAGGGAGAATAGATTGTGATGCAACGTTCGGGTATGGATGGTTCAAGAAAAAGTGGATTGCTATCAGTGTCATAACCAGGTTGGATTGTACCTTGAGCCGGTGTGAAACATTTTCAGGTGTTTTCACTCCGAAGAAAAACTTGTGTGTAGGAATTTCCAAATATCCAACAGAGGAAGCTTCTACATTCTAAAGATAAAATCATAAATCTGCTTATCGAGTTTTTGATCTAATCTTACATCTTTAATATGCGATAGAGAAAGTTTATACATTCTAAAGATAAAATCTTAAATTTTATTTGTCCAATTTGAGATCCAATTTCAGGTCGTGAAGCTCTAAAAGAGAAAGATCCTACAGTCTAAAGATAAAATCATAGATCTATTTGGTCCAATTTGAGGTTCAATTGTAAGGATTTTTCTTTTTAATTATACTTTCTAAAACTTGTCTTGATACAAATTATTACTTTAGAATTATGGTATTTCTTTTCTTTTGATGTTTTCAAGCCTCATTTCAGGGAAGAGCTCCAAAGATGGTTCCTTCAAATGGAGACTACACTTTTCTACTATAGATTCCATCTAGAAATACCAGAAGATTAGGTACTATCATAATCAGGTACAACATAGTTTGAGGTTACCTTGTTCTCCTTGATACAAAAAGTTGTCCTTCAATCCCTCTTAAGCAACATTCACTATTATGGACTTCATCATTGTACCTTTCATGCATTCAATTTAATTTTTTCTATGGAAACATGTTGTATCTATCTTTTCAAGTGATGACTATTGTGTAAGCTTTTAATCTACATGATTTCCCCTCATGTTCAATTATTGTGACTGTTATGATGCTTGGGGCTGATTACTTTTAACCAGACTGTTAATGAAAAATATCTTGGAATCCTTGATGATCAGTTTTGTCAGAATCATGGCTATGTTGATAGTGGAATGCTCTTATTAATAAGGATAAATTTTTATCAATAAGGAGATTACCCCTTACCAACATACTCCACTATCCTTGCAAAGATTGATCTTTAATGCTTCACGGATGGTTTACTTGTGATTATCCTTCTCAAATGAAAAAATAGGGCAACAGGCTGGGCTCAACCCTTGTAAGAGCCACAATTCACGCACGTTGTAACTAGATTAACAAAACAACAACCTAATTTTATCTATACCTGCACAAGAGAAAACATGTTAGATAAAACCAAGCATGTGATAGATATGTATGATAAATTTCTTGTTTTCCTAGACTTCTATGGTATGCAAGTTATTTGAATGCACATGATGATCAAATTATATGTTTATAGATTTATGCACATATTTTGACTTGTGATCCTTCATTTCTCTAATGACACTCTTCTCACTCAAATGCAGGGAACCTAGGAGCAACACGACACCAACTTGGAGGCTTAGACAAGCAAGAAGACAAAAGATGATGTAGAACAAAGCATCCAAGATTCGTCATTTCTCTTTATGTGCATTTTTCACTTTTGTACCTATAAATGTATAGTTTTTTTATTATATGCATTCAAATAGTTAGTTCCACGGCTTGTGTGGAACAACATACATTTACATTATGAATGAAGACTACATTTTTGAAAGGATTGTGCAATCTTTCCTATATTATATGCATCTGCATAAGTGCAATCTAGTAATGTAATCTTTTGATTTTTTTTATGGACATGAATGTAATGTAGTAGAAATAAAAATGTACCTTACTCTTCATTTGAAAATCACAAAAGCTCTACTTGATTGAGCTATTAACTTTTGTGTCTTCATGAACATATGTTGATACAAAATGAATGGAAGAAGCATCCAAGTAATCCTAATTTTTTCTGCCAACAGTTCATACCAAAGATCGAACAATTTAAGGATATTGCAATAGGTAATTTGTATCGACAAAAATAATATTACTGAAGCATTTCAAAGTTTAGGCCATAAGAATAATCCTTTTTTAAACATGGATTGTGTTGTAGCCAAAATTCCATCCTAGTTATTTTTGCATAATTCCATTTTCACTCATCTCTTACATCCAACATATGCATAGAATTCTTGTCATAATAACTTAAATTTAATAAAATACCTCACGTGAGCCTCCAAATAAAACCCTTGATCACATAATCAAAGTGTATTCATCCTTTGAAATAATCCTATGCTTTCTCATAGCATATCACCAAGACAACACCATGTCGATGAGAGTCCTTCCAAAGTCTCCTCGACATTAGCACAAAGCACATCTCAGAAATGTAGATGAGACACCCCTATGGCAAAGAGAATTATTTATATGTCTCATCGATGATGTAAAACAATGAAATTTCAACAAGATACAAGCATATCGAGGAGAGAATCACTTATGCCAGATCAACAAGTGCTCGGCGAAACAAAACTCTTGGATATCACAAAGTAATTATTGATGAGACAATGGCATATTGGCAAGAGACATTAACTTGTCTCATTGAAACTGACAACCAACATTGGAGGAACATAAGATCTAATGTCGAAGAGACATTGAGCTATCGATAAGACAAATAAGATTGTCTCATCGACACTCTTCAAGTAATGATCAAAAGCATACACCGCTATACTATCGATAAGGTGATAAAAATATGTGGTAGACCGGTATACGCCACAACCCCATAACAAGAAGCCTTGAGCAAGGCGGTAGTGCGGTAAACAACATAAGGGAAGGGAAAAACACCGCCATACGAACATATCAAAGAAACAACGAGCATTTTAATTAAAAGTCTCTTCGACAATTATGAAATGATGATTAGTCCAATTAATGTGACTAATGAAAATATCGATGAGACTACTACTATTAATGAAGAACTTGATCATAAAGGTGACATGATGAAGTGTCCTAAAATTTCATAAATACGGTCTCAAAGAAGTTGAAATCACTGTGAATTGTAATTGAAGGATTTGGAGAACAAAATTGGATGGTGGTAGGCAACTAGAAATTTGTAGCATTTATCCAAGTAAGTGGTCTAGATTCAACTCAAAGTATTTTATTAGTAAGTAGATGAAAGCATTTCATGAGTAGGGTTAAAATGGAAAAAACCCCAGGCAAACAGAAAGCAAAAGGATAGAAAACTGAAGCTAGGCAATTGAATCAAGACTTAATCAATCAGTGTCCTAGGTCTAGGCCAAAATCCAGAAGAATAGCATAGATTAACCCATTGTGTGTGACATTAAAAGATAAACAGAAAAATCTGGGAGATGTATGGAATCCATGTAGGGGTTATGACCTCTTTATTTATCATTATAGGAAGAAATTCTGGTATAGCCTAGTGTCAAACCCATGGAATTTGAATTTGGGTAAACTTGTAGTACCCAACATCTTTGTGAACGTAGATTTAATCAAGGTGTTGGTAAATAATTACAATCCGAAGGTGAGAGAAATTCATTTGCCTAATGGGTCACAGTTCATGGTCATAAAGCTAGATTATATTTCTATGATTTTTCAGCTAGACACTTCCTTGAAAATAAAATTATGAATTAGAGACTTGTTGGAGGAATACTGTTCCATGGACAAAAGTTACAAGAGGTGGAAATTGCCTCTACATAGGGTTAAAGGTGCAGGTAACCAAACTATGAGGTTCTCTAGTGAAGATAAGCCTCCATTCTCTATGGCTTTGTTTGAAGAATACTTTCAATACACTTATTACTCAGTTGGTCAAGTACTAGGAATTGATGTTCCTGAGAACATGAAAATTTCTCCCATGGTTTTAGCCACAGAAATCCAAAGCCATAATTCCCGAACCTATGATTATGTAGAGTATTTATTGGAGGCCATCAATAATTCCCTCAAGATCATCAAGAATGATAGTGAAGCCATTAATTCTAAGCACCATTCTATTTTCATGCACATGATATTATGCGAATGATAGGTGATGGGGATATGGGGTGAGAAATTAAGAATAAAAGACTTAGATAATGATGGAAATTCAAGGCCTGTAAAAATGTGGAAATCTGTGTGGGACAATAGGTGTGGGAGGTCCCACTACCTATATTTTGAGGAATATTTTGTGAAAACACTATACAAGATGCTAGGCCACAAATGTGACTACAACCTCTCCCCACAGATCTTAAGATTTATCCAACCAAAAGATATGGGTCATGAAGCAAGGATAAATGACAATTGGGGGGACTGGTACATGTTTGGGGATTGTACTATTATCAGGGTTTATGGAATTGAAGTTGCACCTTATTTTCTACCTAAGACTATGCCAGACATAGTTGCTTATTTAGAGATCATAAGGCAATTGTCATTTTCAGCTTTCATGCATTTAAAGAGCTATGGGAGGAAGAATTTCATGCCTTCCACTTTATGCTTTGGTGATTTCACTATTATCTCTGATTCAGGCTATGACTTGGTTAGTGGTAAACTCGATTATTATGGCTTATTGGTTGGAAACAAAGGGAAAAGTTTGATCCTAAACACTTCATTTGTTATGCCGAAATTTTTCAGAAATTGAAAGGGTATGAGCATAGTTTCCTTTTAGAAGATATCATCAAAAATTGTGAAGAAAAACAAAACATGATGAGAATGAATGCCTATAGTAGGGTTATGATGGCTAAGGCTTGGAAGGTGAGTAATAACTCAAGCTACATAGGGGCTTTCCCTAAGGTACATGATCCAACACAAAGAATTGAACAGTTAATCCTCCATGAAGAAGAAATGATAAGAGATGTGCCACTTGTGGCATTTGAAAGAGGAAGGGGCATCGGTCCTAGGAGGAAAGTAGAAAAAATCACACCACTAGATCACTTATCACCGCAGCCTACTCCTGAAGTGAGCTTTTCAGTTGGTTCCCCATCCATGAAAGAAGATAACATTGAGGAGGAAGAATAAGTATCACAGTTTAATGCTCTTGTTATACCCCAATATGATATGCCATTAGAAAGAAGTGTGATCACCTTTGAAGCCTCTGATGAGTTATCAAATGATGTGAGGCATCGTGCAAGTCAGGAATTTGTTGCAGATGACAATTTTGTGCAGACCCTTGAATTTAAGTCCTTTATATAGGAGTATAAAGGGAGACTAATAAGAGAAAGGTTAAATGACATTGACCTTGAGAAAGAGGCTTATGAATTGAAAGAGTTGCAAGATGAAGTTGATAGGGTTCAATTAAAAACATGACTGCTGAGAGAGGAAGAGAATTATTGCAAGAAGTTGGAGTTATGCTCCTTCCTGGGTGGGATATTAGTTTAGCCATTGTGTTTGGAATTTTTTTGAAGAGAAAGAATAAAACTTTGCAAATAATGGATGAAACAGGTGACATGGTCTATACAGGGTCAGGGTACAATCTTGATAATACCACTTTGGAAATTTGGGCTCTTTACCCCCTAGGCAAGAAGCCTTCTCTCATTGACCATGATCAAATTTCTAGACATCTCCTGGTGCAAATAGTAGGGTAGAAAGATCCCTTGGAGACTTCTGAATTTAATGTGAATGTATCCAAATTCACCAAAGCCCAGATCCAAAAGCTGGTAAGAGATAACCAGTGGCTGATAGAGGAAAATGATAGGTTGAAACAAGAATTAACCAACTACAAAGATAGGCTACCTGCTTCTCTAAGGCTTTAATCTCCTTTAATTGAACATGAAAGAAAAGTGTTAGAGGCCATGTCTGAGACTGCTCAATGGAAGCATAAATTTGAAAAGGCTTAAAAGGAACAAGAAGAACTAAAAAGAAAATTGAAGGCTACTACTTTTGAAGTAGCATTAGGGATAATTTGTATGAAATTCAAAGATATGTGCTAGCATGTAGATGGTGTTTGGCGTGCTCACAGTGGAACATACAAGGCCCTCATGGAGCATGGAAGAATGCTTGATAGGATGAAGGAAATGGAATCCCATATCAAGGCAAAAGATGGAGATAATAATGCTTTTCTCTAAGAATGTTAGAGCCTCATGAATACACATGAAAACTTCCAGAATATCTTGACACAGGAATTGAGTGACGTCAGCCAACCACTATGTATGGCCATGCCATATTTCTTTGAATAAATAAGTTTGAAGGATCAAGAAACTTGGAAAAATGAGATATCAAAAATACTTTCCAGACATCCTTGATGACATCAATGATGAGGATGAGGTACTTAGGAAAAAACATAAGCAACTCGGGAGGATTGTTGGATTGGAGAATGTAATGATAGACACTCTATAGAATGAAAAAACTTATGCCCAAGAGAAATACATTGATCATATGTCAAAGGTTAAATTTTTCCTTGCACGAGTTGTATGAGGAGGTAGTCAAAGTTTTGTTGTGTGGATGCATTAACATGGTGCTTGAGCCTTGAATAGATCTTAGGTGGTCATGGGTGCTTGCTGATGATTAACAGACTATGGTGCATCCAAGAATAAACTCTTTTTAAGTAATTATACTTTAGTTAAGAAATAATGTAACTTTTATGAACAGACCTGAAGCTTGTTGCTTCCCATACAAATAGGGAAACCAAGGTCCAATTTTGATCATCATTTCAATCCATTAGAATAGATACTAGACCATCTCATCCACTTATTCATATCAAAAGAACTCATGTTATGTATGTTTATATTTTGAGCAATATAATGGAGCATATACATTTTAACTCTTAATCCATTTTCAGTGTTCAATTGTTGTGTCGATTTTCATGCTTATTTATTTCTTTGCTGTCACCAAAGTGGTGTTTTCAAGTTGTTCAAATCTGCAAGATTTATCAGGGCACATTTTTTGTTACTATGTGGATGCTTTGATTGGTTTCTAGTTAGGTGTGAATTAAATTCCTTTCAAATTAAAGACCTCTTAGAGATTGGCACCCTCTTATGGTCTAAAAAGTTGCATTTTTGAGACCCAAGAGATTGCAAATAACTCTAAAAATTTAGAAGTCTATGAAACAATGTATATATTCTTGTACTTGTAAATATTAAGATTGTATAGATTCTTGTACTTGTATATTCTATGAAAAATTCCTTATTTTCTATGAAATAGTGTATATATTCTTGTACTTGTAAATATTCTTTTACTATTATGTCTATTAAAGAAAACAGAGTTTGAATAAAAAATGCTTCACCCTTTTTTGTAAGTGAGTATGTGAATTATTGTTTAAGGAAAAATCTTGCAGTGTTTATATTTTCAGTTTATTAGTTTCAAACCTTCATTTGCTATGTATATAAAATTGTATGTGCTCTTTATCTCTAATGCCATAAAACGGTAATGTCATCAGAATCAAGGTTTTCAATTTTAGCACCATCATTATCCACACTTTTCATATCTTGTTCAATTTTAAGTACAATCATCAAAATTTAATTATTGTTTCTTGTCCCAGTTAATATTGATTCCTTTCAGCACAACACAGTAGGTTGCATGCTAAATTTCAAACATTTTCTTTGCATTTTTTTGTATATATTATTTTCTCAGTGCATCATTATCAACAATTGCACTTCTAAGATATACAATAAAAATAAATGAAATCACATGTTTTCTTTGTCAAGAGAAATGTATGGTGAATACCCAGTGTCTTTTAGATAAGTGTGCAAGCGAAATAAGACATAACTGATTAAATCTGATTTTCTACTGTACAATTGTTTTTTTATGTGCTTTTTAATTTTTGCGTGTGGATTACCCTTAGAAAGAGACTACTTATCTTTTCTTAAATGAAGCCTTTACATTTCGTGTCTACCAAAGGAATTTACTGCTTGAAAACAGGTTCGTGAACTTCATACAAATTAAGCTTGGTGTAAAAGGCCATCCCCGCAAATGTTGTTTGGTCTAGAATTATAATGGAAAATAAAAAATCTTGCTAGGAGAATAAAACAAGTTTTAAATTTTCCAAGTACAACATAATATTATTGAAGCATTTCAAAGTTTAGGCCATAAAAATCATCCTTTTTCAAACATGGATTGCAAATAATTCTGAAAATTTAGAATTCTTGGTCATTAACATTATTGTCTGCTACAAGGTCATCCAGTGTATCATTTTCAATGATCATATGTTCTTTCAAGTATTTAATATTATCATCATCCTCAGCTTGACCTGTATCATCTTCATCATCATTGAAATTTTACTGTAGACCATCTATATTGTTACCAAATGTATTGGGATCATCATTTTCTATACCATTCATATTGTTGTCTTCCATAACATCACCTAACTCTGGATTGTTGTCTTCTCGTGCCTGAACATAACCATCTTCAACATCATCATGGATGTCAATTTATTCAATGTTCTCTAATCCCTCTCTCTCATTTTGTTGGCCATCACTATTTTTCTCAGTATCCACTAATGCATCATCAAATACTTGCCTTAATCTTGGATCATAATGTATGACAAATATCCATTTTGGGTCCAAAATATCTTCATAGAAAAATACCTACACATGAACGACATACATATATTAGACGTATGTTATAACAATTTTATTGATTAATAAACATATGTATATATTCACAATAAGCTATGAATTAATAGATTAATGATCACTACCACTTCTTGTTTGAGTTAAAGAAATACCTACTCACAATGAATTGGTAGAACATAAGGCTTCTTATCGTCTAGTAGGAACCATGAGGAATCTAATATAGAAAAAAATCCACTATGGGTATCATGTCTTTGTGTCCTCTCAAATGCTTCATACCATCTACACTTAAAAATACAACATTTAAAAAAGCAATAATCCAACTCAATAATTTATTTTATTTTCCCAACATATTGTAGATTCCCTTCAATTATATTCTTATATTTTCAGCTTGATCAACTAGATTGCTCAAAGTCAACCATGATGCCATAATTGAAGGATCGTCTCTTTGCGTCTACACTTTCTACACGATAATGTCGACCATATGCCCACATTGCTAGATATTTCCTTGCTTGTGAAAGACCACTTATTTCAATGAAAACACATATAATGATGAATATTAAAATAGTTAATACTGTCAAAACTGTAAGGAAACAACATTTTGTAAAATTCCAACTGTACCTTTCTTTCACATCCTCTAGACATGTTGATTTCATCTTCTATTATGTTTGAATCTGTACCTGCATCTTCTATTTAATTTTGAATTTGATCAGTAACCCATTCTAGTGTGCAATCTTTGCCCCATTCCCCAAGTAGATGAGTGGTAAGTGGAGTATTCCTTGGGTTCAATCTCTTAAACTGTCTCCTTGCTTCTAACACTTCTCTCTTTTTATCATACAGATCAATCCATTTGTTCATAAAGTCCATGTGGTACATAATGAACTTGTCGAGTATATAAATTTCATCTACACCTATTACATGTCAACATGTTTATTTCAAACTCCAAATTTCATGGTGTTAATTTGACAAATAAATTACAAAGTAAATTAACGATTGCAAGAAAAACAATGACACCGATCGTGAATTTACTTACTAATTTCTATTTCAAAACCATTAGACTGTGGTTTTTCTCCATCAATAATATCTAATGCCTGTTCTTCATCCTAGACATGTGGGCCATCTTCAAAATCCTTACCAAGGAATTCAAACAAGAAGAAAAATGCTTCTTTCAATACATACCCTTCAACCATGCAATCCTTTGGATGTGCCTTTTGTCGGACATATCTTTTAAGAGTTTTCATATACCTTTCAAAGAAAAACATCCACCTCATTGATATGACACCTACCAATTCAATGTCATCGACTACATGTATAAGTAAATGGACTTGTAGGCCCATGAAACTTGTAGGGAGCTCCTTCTCAAATACACATACAGTTTGTGCAATTTGCTTCTTCCACTTTGACACTTTATATTCATGGATCTCCTTGGAGGTCACCCACCTAATATAAGAATAGTAAATTAGTATGAACCTTTAGTCATAAATTAAAATGAAATATAATATCTCTATGTATCTCACGCATGGACATTTCATATAACCACATACCTTGTAAATGCTGAAAATCGACTTATGGCATTCCTTAAGTCAACTTTAAGACAAGAATCCCCCCTAATTGCCAATGGCATGATATGCTATCAAACACATTTATGAAAAGGTCATTAGTAATTTTCTCTCACACAAAAAAATATCAAAATAAATTTAGTGCTTAATCAATGTTACCAGTAAATGTTAAATGATGATATATAATACCTTCATTAAATTATGACAATAATGTGTTTTAAATCCTATGATATGTCCATCAACTGTAAAAGCTTTAGCCAATGATGACCCATAGCCAGTAGGTGTCCTTATTGAACGTATGAAATTTTTTAGTTGGTCTACCTCTTTTTTTTTTCAAAATCCATGGAGCTTCTACATATATTTCATTTTCCTGTTTGGCCACAAATGTTTTCTATCAAATTTGGTATGCGAAAGAGCAATATCTCTCCTCGAAGACAAGGTGTCCTTATCTTTGCCTGACATATGTTGAAATATATAATCTGAGACATTTTTGAAGATGTGCATAGGATCTAATAGGTGAGATATTAATAGATCCTTCCAGTAAGGGAGCTCATAAAATATGGATTTCCTTTTCATTCCTTCTGGCATATTAACTACAACTTGTTTGGGTTCTTCAATTGAATCACCCCAGTCAAAAAAATCCTCCCAAGCTTTCAATTCAACATCTTCATACTTCTTAAGCCAATCACCTGGACCCATAATCATGGGAGGGCCTCTATTTTTAACTTTTCCATCAAATTGATTCTTTAGGCGATTTCTAAACCTATGACCTAGTGGTAGAAAAACCTTGTTGTTTGCGTAAATAAATTTATGTAGATCTTTAGAATACCACCCTTGAAATTGTTTTGCACATCTTGGACATGCAAATATCCCCTTTGTTTGAAGCCCTGCAATTCAATAACTAATGTTAATAACATCAAAAAAATAGTATAAAATTAAGTATGAAAGTTGGGATGAAAAAATATTATGAGCGTAAATATGTAAATATTTTATCTTACTAGAACAAACACCAAGTCCTGGGAAATCATGAATAGTCCAACATAGCACACCATACAACATGAAGGACCTATTTGATGGAGGACGTGATATTTCATACATTCTTATGCCTTTCCATAACAATTGTATCTCATCAATAAAAGGCACAAGATAAACATCCATGTTTTTAACTTGATGTTTTCTTGGAACAATGAGAGTCAATATAAGGTTCTCCTTTCTAACACTTATCCATGGGGGAATATTGTATACTATCACTCCGACTGGCCAAACACTATAATTTGAGCTTAGGAAAGAGAATGGGCACACTCCATCAATTGCAAGAACAAACCTGATACTACGGGGTTCATCTTTGAATTTTCTTGGCCATTTTTCCTGTATGCATTTCATTGCTTTGGAGTCGGCTGGAATTCGCATGAATCCATCTTTACTCCCGTTCTTTGCATGCTAGTCCATAAATTGTGCTAGTGAATTGAAATGAAAAATTTGTTGAAGTCTAGGTATAATTGGCATGTGAAGTGAAGTAAAACCTTCTTTGGAACTGTAGGACCTTGTACATCTATATGATATCTCTTCTCTTTACATACAAGGTATTCTACCCTGTTTTGATATTCATAATTGTATAAAATGCAATCATTTTTACATGAATGAATTTTCTTATATTCAATCCCCAACTCAACCAACAACAGACATGCCTCTATGCAAGTTGATGACAAAACATTCTCTTCAGGTAATATTTTAGTTTTTAGTGCCCTATAAGATTGCCAGAGATTAAATCAATTGAATGTTTGACTTATGATGAACATGTTTGATATGCCAATCTATACTAGGACTATCTATATACAATATATGGTTTTAAAATCCCCTTAAAGAAATATAAACGAAGTTGATGAATGTTTACGAATTATCTACACCAATTTACAATGCAAAGTAAGAAATAAATTTCAACTCACTTTAGTAGGGTAGTGAATCCTTTGTCTGACCAACCAAACAGTGACTTGATTTCTAATAATATTAATGTGCATGCTAGTTTTGAGGTTCTACTTGCACCCGATTTGAACATAGGTGTCTTTGCTGCTTGCTTGATGGAGTCTTTGATGTTGTTATCATCAACATTATGTTGGTGGTAATTACCCCTGATATCATCGTTACTGTTAACAATATCATCATTATTTTCATCATTTTTCCATCCCCAAATAAACCTGTAAGCATTTCATTCAATCCTTCTTCATGCACTGCATTTTCACTATCATCATCATCATCAAGGCTAGGTGACATGTCATCAGTGTATGTGACTCTCATCAACTCTTCAAATTTCTCAGGTGGTAGTGTTCTCTTCAATCTTGCTCTTCCCACCTTAGTGTGGTTTAAAGGATGGTTTGGATCATCTCGTCCAAATCTTAATAACCCAGTTTGATCTTGGGTATTAGTATGTGTTTCATCAAAATCTTCTATCTATCAACAAACAAAAGCTTTATTTAATGTTTGGCAACAATTGGATAGATCATAAATGTATCAATTTCAAAAAATGTAATCAAATATAGCTGAAAACATAAAAATAAAAATTGTATGAACATATATACATTAATTGAATAATGGAACATTATTTTATAGACTACCTCTTTATACAATAATTTAAATAAAACACAATTTTGACAACATAGTTTATAAAACATCAGTCCGAACTAATTTATTATTCTTTAGTTTTAATCGATTGTATGAGGCATACTACCGACTGGAAGCTCATCATAAATTTAATGTCTTTGTACAATCACTTGTTTAAATTGTTTCTTTCCATGACATACATAACATCCAAAAACAAAAAATTTCTCAAAGTATTCATCCCATGTACTATAGTCCTAACCTACCTCTTCTTCAGTACAATCATTTGTTGTGTCTGCAATATCCATTGTCATATCCTCTTCCACCCACTGTCATCTATGTGATTTAAAATTTTTAGGCCCATGTCCACAAACATATCTTCTTGTTTTGCTAGTTGAATGCTCAGGCTCTACATTTGCTCCAATCTCCATCTAAAATAATCAACAACATGCAGTAATTTATGTCAAGATTGGATAATACATTATAAATTTCAATAATACTATGAAAAAAGATGGACGTATCATAAAATTCCATCGAATCATTTTTTCCTAAGTTAAGTCAAAATTTGAGTACCTGATGTCCCGCTTCATTTTTTGTGTCCTCATTTGATATGACATGATTTTTTGTCATGGCCTCATCTTTCCCCTATAATACACAACATAGTAAATATTTTTTCGTACACCAATTATACCATTTCAATGAGTATGCTATCCAACACAAAACCTCACTTTAGTCATATATTTGACATATTGATATCTCCTCTATGTTGTGGCATTTGTGAATTCATAAACACCTTCCTCCTTTGGTTGAGGTTGCTTTCTCTTCTTACCTCTATTGTATCTGCAAATTTTGTTGTTTCATCTGTTTCAACCCACTTTCCTCTCAGCGATTTAGTATGTCTATGTCATCCACGTCCTCTCTCCATGGCCTCCTCTATGAATAAAAATGATATCACAAAAGCTTTCATTGCACTACCGCTAAGAAGGAAGAAGCAACTTGCAGGACTGCGGTAAAAACCGCTCTACCACACCAAGATGATGAAGGAGCCACGAGACAACGGTGGTCACCGCACTACCACACACCTTTTGGTAGAAGACTTGTGGGACTCACCGCAACACCGTTAGGAACATAAGGAAGACTTGTGTGTCACCACAGAAGCTTTCACCGCACTACCACTGAGAAGGATGAAGCACCTTGCAGGATAGCGGTAAAAACCGCTCTACCACACTGAGCTGATGAAGGAGCCATAGGACAACAGTGGTCACAAAACCAAGGCAGGAGTTGGAATTATTTCCAACACTTTGGATCCTGTGATACAAAACAATGATAATAGTCATTATACAACAATGATAGGTGCTCAATTAGGTGCACTTGGTGCCGCCTTAGGTGCCCCAAAAAAATTACATTAATGACCAAAAGTCAGTGCTAAAGTTGGCGTTAACTAATGCTAACTATTGAATCAAAATTGAAAATTAAAAAATTTCCCACGTGAAGGAAGAAATTAGACGACAAAGGAAGAGAGTAGGGTGCTACTAGGAATTGATGAGAAATTAGATTTAGTTTGCGACACCATTGGTAAGGTTATAATTTTTTTTTCTTGGTTGAATTCATGATTGTTTACTACTCTTTGTTTTGCATTTGAATTCGTGATTTTTTACTAGTTCATGGCCTAATCTATCCAAGAAACCTCTAAATTGTCCCATCATTATAAATTTTAAAACCTTTGAGAAACCAAAATTTTTTTTTACCCTACCCATTTGAGCTTTGGCTCAAAATATTATATCACGAAGCCAGGATGCCTCCGTATTCTTTCCCTAACTTGGGTATTAAGGAAATAGTGAATTGCTTGGTAAATCTGGGAATTGGGTCGATCACTATTGAAAAAAAATGCAAAAACCGCTTGGTTTTGCTCAGTCACGCCATAGTCACCAATGCCATGACAAATTCGTGCAAGATTGCATTATGAAATATTTTTCATGATAAGGCTATCAACACTAAGCAAACCCAACGAACATATTTGGCCTAGGTTATCAACACTAAGCAAACCCAACAAACATATTTGGCCACAAAACAAAACTTTCATACCTGATAGTGTGTACTTCATTTGCCTCCACAAACTGGACGATAATATTTTTCCCTAGGTCACCTCAAAATGTCAAGCAATAGAAGAAAGCGAGCATTGTCAGCAGACTCTAGCCACAATGAGGTAATTCATTGTCACTTTATAGATTTGTAAATGTTTCCATTGTTTCTTTGAATTTTACTTTTTACTTTTTAATTTTTAAATTTAAAAGAAGAAATATAATTTAAAATATATATATATATATATATAGGGACATGAGACTAACAAAGATAAAGAGGAATTGTAGTTTTTAGTTTTTTATTTCTAAATTAAAAGAAGAAATATAATTTAAAATATATATATATATATATATATATATATATATATATATATATATAGGGACATGAGACTGACAAAGATAAAGAGGAATTGGCTTCCATATTGGGGGTAGAGGTAGTGAAAAAATTGGTTAATGTGGACTGGACAACGCTTGCTAGATACATAGAAAAAAATATTTGGTAACACCCCTCAAACATTGCAAACAAATCAATTGTGTGAAAGGGAATCAATTGATTCCCCAACCAATCTTGGATCAAGCAAAAGATAAAGGAGGAAATCAGTGACAATAAACTCTAAGAATGTGGAACAGGGAAGAGAAACTTCCAATGTCCCAGCTACTCTTGGGACACAGACTTCTTCCACTATGCCATGTTATGAATCTTGCATTGGTAGCTACAATACAAAGATATAATACGTGGTGGTTTCAAGGGAAGTCCAAATGATAGATGCTGAGAAAAAAATTGTGAATAGGTTGAAGGAATCATGCCTTCAACAGTTCAAAGACCATCTACATTTTCCATTCTCATAGATACCCATGCAACTGAAAAAAATAGTTTTCCATGACATGGAGACTGAATTTTGCACAAGTTGGTTTGTAAAGAAGATAAAGCTACAAATGTCTCAAAACTGCAAGAGATTTTGGTGCAACCAAACAAAGAAGATAAAAAAATCCCTCCTAAGCTAAGGCAGAAAAGAAGGCCAATTGATGTAAGTGTGAAAGTATGGAAAGAGCTTGTAAAAGCATATGAGAATTTTGATGCACAAAGGAAGTCTGGTGAGGAGAGTACATAGGTATTTGAATTTTCTCATAAGATTATATCAAATTTATTAAACAATATTTAAATTTTATTTGTGCATAGTTAAATTGAATTAGTATATGTTTCAGGACAAAGCCTCCAAGGCTAGGCTTGAGAAACTTTGTGCCATGCATCGCAGTGGCCAGAAAGGTTTTCCTGCCTTGATCTATACATTTGTAAGTATATTTAATATGTTAAAATTTAAATAATGTATATTTTTATTTCCTTGGAAAAAGTAAATGATTTCATATTAATTAGTTTAACTATTCCATGTGCCATGTTTTGATAGGAGGAGAAATATGGTCGCCATCCAAATCAATTTGAAAATAATATGTTACAAAACAAAAAGTGGAACGATTTTGTAATTTGGATGGAGAACAAGGTATTAATAGTTGAGTTTCAATAACTTAGTTGGATATTTTTGTGTTACAATGTCAATTTGCATCTCTTGTGTTGAGTTGTTTATTGATGCGTAGGATGAGTAAATAGAGCTCAAATCTTATGATTACAAGATGACCGTTTATGTGCATGAATAAATAGTAGAAGGATGTAGATGAACTCAATTCATCTGACTTTATGCCTCTTGGTAGGAATTCCTCTTGAATCTCTAATATTAGGTTCCTGAGACTTCCCTGTAGATTTTACCTTTCATTGCCACCTTTCTTGATCTTCACTATCAAAGTTCATCCCATGTTATACCTTCCTCCTCTTTAGAATATTCTTCTTCTTCTTTGTCCTCCTTTGACTCCACAAGAGATTCATCTTCTGAATCTTCCTCATTTGATTATGATTCCTCTTCTACATCAGAGGGTTTGTATCCTTGATCCGACTCTTCTAAATTATCAGAATCAAAATCACTAGCTTCCATATTCAAAAATTCCCAACCACCATTTTCAATAAATTTATTTGGATCATCAGTAATAGTCTTCAAAATTGGGCACTAGTTCAAGTTCATTTTGCTTTCATAATACTTTATATCCATGGAGATCAGCCATTCCTTGATGCCATCAAGTGGAGATTGAGGAATGGTGTACATGCAGAGTACATCCTACTTGAAGTCTTTGAAAACAATAGCCATATCAAATTCCTTTTGCCCATGTCCTACTCTCTCAAGGTTAACAATTCTCAATCTCACTAATAGCGACTACTAAGAAAGGTAACTCCACCAACTCCACCAAACAGTTTACCGTAGGAACAATAAAATAAGAGGCTTTGAAAGGAACTCTATGAAAATCAAGCTCTCTAAATGGTATATAAAACTCTAGTTCAAAATATTTTAGATGAGGCCACTCCTATAGCTCTCTTACTCGCTTGAAAAATCCTTGAAACTTCGACTTCTTAACATTCAAAAGATAATTGGAATTTCCTCAACACCCAAGTAAGATATCCAAAAAAGCTAACTAAAAACAAAAACGTGCTCCCACACATAATGGCCTAATGGCTGGTTGTCATAGAAGTCAAACTACCAAAGTAACAACACTGATAGAGTTAACATATATGCATCATTTGTATAAACAGTTGAAATGCGTAACAAATGTTAATCAATACATTGAATTTTGAGATGCATTGAAATAATTTAAAAAAACATGTTTTGGGGAAAATATTAGCAACGTGGGGGAAGAAAGCATTAACCCTAATAATTTTTTTTTGTTGAACTCTTGATACACCATCTGCAAGTTTTCCTTGGATGACAGTGCTGAATTTCTATATGTTGTCCCCCTTAAATTTCCTACATGTTACAAATATGGAATAACAATGCACAAATTTTTATTGAGTCCAAAGACCAAGGAATTCTAAATAAGGATAGCCAAACTTGATAAGGATGCAATCACTATAACATGTATTGACAATCCAGAATAGTCATGTAAAGACAACTACCTACGAAAACCATAATCAATCAAACTATGCACATTCAAATCTAAGTTTTACAGCTTGCATTTCAATCCATGAATCTAAGTCCTTGTTGAAGATTGAGGGTGTCAACAAAAAAGCTAGAATAGCTCTCCTTAAACCATAGATAGTTTTAAAGTGCACTATTTCCAAATTCAAATCCACTTCTCAGTTAAGGAAAGGAGGTAGGATTGTTAGGTGCTACCTCAAATAGAGACGACCATAGAAAACATTGAAATAGAAGATCCAATATGTGAGATGACATAGTTGTAGACCATAGATAATTAGAATTCTTGCAATGCACATATGCTTGTGATACAAAAAAAATGTGCTTACACATTGGCTGAATACATCCTCATCAAAATGACCAGATTTTTTTTTCAAATTTGTAAGTAAACTCTGGCAGTCAAGAAAAACAGTCATTAAAATTGGAAGTAAACTTTGGTAGACATGTAGGTGAACTTAATTCATATGAATTTATGCCTCTTGATAGACATCAGGACCTCCCCTCCTAAATTTTGGACCACATCCATTACCTCCACATAAAACTGGACATCCTTGGTCTTCTTGGTTCCCATGCAAAGATATGGTTATGCAAATGAAAATGAAGCAAAGTAATCATCTCCTTCTCTGCCGGCTGGAAGAATGCATGCTTAATATTTTGATACATGATATCAACTCTCTCTTCTGCTCTCATGGTTGAATACCAAAATCCATTATGGTGGGCCTCCAGAGTTCCAGTCATCTCTTGTCCTCTTCCACCAAATGTTGGCCTAATTCACACGTCTTCCAACCTAATTGGATTTTTTTTTGAAAGATGAAGTTTCCCTTAAGCCACCAATGTAGCTCTCTCTACCTTTTTAGACTCTTTCATTGCTATAGATAATCTCTAGGATTTAATCATTTGTACCACATGGTTGATGTGCTTTGAATCCGTGCATCTAAAGGAAATTTCCATAAGGTAAATACTGCTAGGGAATTTCAATGTTGCCAATGTGGTCGACATTAAAGCCAATACCTACAACATTAAAAATTATCCTTATATAAGAATTCTCTCCATCTTGTTGGCTTGAAACACTCTTGATGGTGGCTACATGAAATCTGATTTTGATTCCTCTTCTACATCAGGGGGTTCATACTATATCCTTGATCTGACTCTTCTGAATTATCAGAATCAGAATCACTAGCTTCCATATTCAAAAATTCCCAACCACCATCTTCAATAAATTTATCTGGATCATTAGTAATACTCTTCAAAATTGGCCGCTAGTTCAAGTTCATTCTGCTTTCATAATACTTTATATCCATGGAGTTCAACCATTCCTTGATGCCATCAAGTGAAGATTGAGGAATGGCGTCAATATGGAGTACATCTTGCGTGAAGTCTTTGAAAATAGTAGCCATTATATCAAATAAATTTCCCAAGTTCTACTCTCTCAAGGTTAACATTCTCAATCTCACTAATAGTGATTACTAAGAAAGGTAATTCCACCAAATCTACCAATCAGTTTACCGTAGGAACAATAAAAACAGAGGCTTTGGAAGGAACTCCATGAACACCAAGATCTCTAAATGGTATATCAAACTCTAGCTCAAAATATTTTAGTTGAGGTTGCTCCCATAGCTCTCTTACTTGCTTGACAAATCCTTGAAACTCTGTATTGATTTTATTTTTACTGTCCCTTTCTTGTTGTTCTTCCTCAATTTCATTAGGATCATACATTGACCTTCTTGCCCCTCCTAAATTTTGGACCACATCCATTACCTCCACATAAAACTGAACATCCTTGGACTTCTTGGTTCCCAGGCCGTGGTATGGTTATGCAAATGAAGATGAAGCAAAGTAATCATCTCCTTCTCTGCTGGCTGGAAGAGTGCATGCTTTATGTTTTAATACATGATATTAGCTCTCTCTTCTACTCTCATGGCTGAATACTGAAATCCATTATGGTGGGCCTCTAGAGTTCCAGTCATCTTTCTTCCTCTTCCACCAAATTCTAGCCTGATCCACAAGTCTACCAGCCTAATCAAGGATTTGTTTGTGAAAACTGAAGTTTCTCCTAACTCACCAGTATTAGCTATAACTTTTTTGAAATTTTATTATGGTATGTGCACTTTGATATGATGTAATATGATTATGGTTTCATCTCATATGTTTTAATATTAGATATATAACAAAAAAATAAATTGCATGAGATAAATAATAACTTTTCATTTTAAATGTTTTTTTTTTTGCAGAACATGGGTCTTCCAGAAAATCAAGATGATCCTCAACATGATATAGATCCACAAAATATTGGTTCTACCAGTATAGATCACATGGAAGAGGATGATGATGACACAAATATGAAAGACACCAAGGCTGAAAACAATGATGACAACGACGATGATGATGACAATACAGTTGGTGATAGTAATCAGTGACATTCATGATCATATAGACTACATCATGGATCATTGCTGATATATCATTACGATGACTCTTTTCACGGTTACTATCATATGTATCATTTTCACGGCCTACAGTACTATATTGTTGAGTTGTATCATATTGACATGTATCATTTTCACTACATCATTTGGACATGTATCATCTTGACTTGTAAAAATTTGAGTTACATAGTTTATTAATTTTATTTATATCATTTCACTATATCATTTGGACATGTATCATCTTGACTTGTAACAATTTGAGCTACATAATTTATCAATTTTATTTATATCATTTTTACATGTATCATTTTCACTTATGTCAACTATTGGACATGTATCATTTTGACATGTTTTTGATGTATTGACATATTTGACTTTCACTTGTTTTAGTTATATATGATGATAATCTTATCAGTATTGACTTGTCAATTTATATATATTAAAAGTGGTCAATGATTTTTGGATGGATATTTATTAAGTATGATGATTTTAATTTACTGCTCAAGATGGATGTTGTCAAATTCAATTAAATTATAGATATTTGACTCACTTGTTTTAATTATAGATGATGATCATGTTACAATAATTATATTGTTATTTAATCATATGAGTTAAATAATTAAATTACTTACTCTATAATCATATGAGTTATTTAAGAGGCATGATATATTTAACTAATTAAATTAAAATAAAATATATTAAATGAATAAATGGGAGCAAAATAAGAAGTATTTTTAGAAGCAAAAAAGGAAGCAACAATGGAAGCCAAACTAGAAGAAAACCATAAGCAATCTTGGAAGAAAAACCAAAAGCGAACCCGAAAGAAGAACTGGAAGCAAATCTGGAAGCAAACCTGGAAGCAAAACCAGAAGCAAACCTAGAAGCATAATTGGAAGCAAACTTGGAAGGAAAAATGGAAGCAAAACTGGAAGCAAAATTGGAAGCAAAACCGGAAGCAAAACCGGAAGCAAAATTGGAAGCAAAACTAGAAGAAAAATTGGAAGAAAAACCATAAGCAAAACTGGAAGCAAAACTGGAAGAAAAATCGGAAGCAAACTTGGAAGAAAAACCAAAAGCAAAGTAGAAGGAAAATTAGAAGCAAATTTGGAAGCAAATCTCGAAGCAAACTTGGAAGCAAACTTGGAAGAAAACTTGGAGGCAAAATCAAAAGCAAAACTAGAAGCAAAAATGGGAGTTGACATGGAAGCAAAACCAAAAGCCAAATTGGGCACCTATTTCGGCGCAATTTACGACATTGCTTCTGACGCTATTTTAGGTGCTAACGGGGGTGCTGTGATTTTCCGGCGTTAAAGTCAACGCTAAATCCAATGGCGAAATCGACATAAAAGTTGATGCAAAACTTACCATGCCTATTTGCACCAGGTTGAGCGCCAACCAAATTTTTCAATTCATGAACTCAAATACACTAAAATCTGGCGCTAATTTCCTGTTGTGCTGTTGTGGAAGTAGGTTTTTTATGGTTTATTGATTCATTTCATTAATCATTTTTCTTTCGTGCTTTGTAATTTGTGCACTCTTTGTGTGCTCTAGTATTGCATTTGGTGTATTTCTATATGGGAGATTTCTTTGGTTTTTGTTTTCATGTTTTTTCCCATGCCTATCCCTTGTTTTTACCTTTTCATTTCCTTTGTTTTGTGTCTTGGGTTGTTGGTCTTGCTTTTCCTTTTGGTATCAATTCATACCAATACATTGTATTTGTTATTTATTCTTCAATTTTTTTGGGGGGCCTTGTCAAATCCTCTTCAATTTTAACATGTCAATCGAGGTTGTTTGTGGCTAGAACACTATACTTCATTAGTGCATCAAACCAAATGTTAATAAATTAATACTGCTTGGGCATAAAGTTTAGGTCATGACCAATTATCAATTCTTGATTATTGATCTCTTGATACCTTGCTTCAGATATTAAATAAGTATTTTGAGTATCAGTGATCGAGTGTATACCTTACTGTATGACCAATTGGAGCATAATGATCATTTTATCCTTGATGCTAAATATCTTGATACCTTACATTCAAAATCACCTAAGTCTTTTGGATTTTGATGTTCAAACATTCAAGATAACATCTAATTTTTTTGGACTAAAGATATAAGTCATTATAACCCTCAATCCTTGATATCTTGACACATTATTAAATATTTCAGACACCAACAATCGGGAGTCCACCTTTCCATGGGGCCATTAGTGGCATGAATATAAAATTCCCTTTGGTAGGTGATCTCTTACACCTTTCTCTAAGAATTGAAGTGTTTTTGAGCATTGGTAATTAGGCTTACACCCTCACATCTACCTATTTTTTGTAGAATATGCTAAGATATATGCCCAAATCGCAATCGCCTACATGTCTTGGTATTAAGGGATATTCTCCCCAAAAATTGTGATATCATTAGCAAGGTTGAAGCAATAAGATCAATCTTTGACCTTTGATATCCTATTCCAAAGAAACATCGAGTTGGTGGGGAATGTTGTGCCAACTAGTTTTCCATGTATGATTTGTAAGGTATTTTTGATTCCTAGTCCCTGATTAATAAAATTTCTTATTACTCCATGGAATAAGGGCATCAATGTTGGTCCCACGATTGTCGTTGCACCAAAAGGTCAACCTATTAATGTCTAATACAACTGTTAGAGTTAACAGATCCATGGGAGGCGGTTAGTCCATGTCACAAATCTTGAGGGGAGTGCTGACCATCTGCGAAAAACCTTCCCCTCAATGTTACTTGAGGGGATTTGAACTCGCCACCTTTGGCTCTTATACCAATTTTGACATCAATGAAAAAACAATTCCAATGCAACAAACTCCCCCTTTGGCATTGATGTCAACTTCACCAATTTTGCAACTTATTTACACCCTTTGCTCTTTTTATCTCCCCCTTTGACAACAATGACAAAGGGACTACTATCACCAAGCAATCACTCCTCCTGTGAAGATAAAGCTATAACACACTATGACTAACCAAGCTACATACTATCCCAAAATTTTGGAACAAAAAACAAGATCATGCACATCAAGACTTGCAAAATCTAGTCATCACTATCCCAAGCACAAAAAGATACTATCTCAAATAACTAGCTCAAACAAAAGAATACCATAACTTATTGTTCACTGTGCCTCCTTAAAATTGTCACTTGCATGCACACTATGTTATGCAAAAGTTCCTTCTACTATCTCCTTCTACCATCCAAGCAATAAATTCATCAAGAACTATCATCTTGACACCTCATTGTGTGTTGCCATCTCATCAAAGACAATACTCTATCATTGCACAAAAACGTTGTCCCAACCAAAGTCACAAAGCAACAAACCTTGTCATATTTTAGCAACCACCACAAACTAACATTTTCAAGGAATAGAAACACTATCTTAGTCACTTTCAAAAGAACATCCATTCCATTGAAGATCATTTGAACCAAGCAAGAATGATACTATTTCAACCAAACACTTGAGGAATCACCAAGAATATTTGAAAAGCTTTCCACTATCAAGAAACCTCCACAAATAATACAATATATTGGAGCAAATATAAAGTACCTTGAAAGAAACATGAAATATTATGAAATAACATTGAACTCAATATGAATTAAGCAAGAATATTAGAACCACTTACAAATGAGGAAGCTCACTACGAGATTCCCTATCTACAAGCTATTAACAAACAATTGTTAGTCACAAGACATTGAACTCACATAAAGCACCAAGAATAAGCATGGATACCATTGTAGAATAACCAATCACCTATAACAAAGTAGAACCAAGAATCCTTATCTAATAAATACTTCTATTCAGTGTGTACAATAATTTTCAAAAGTAACAATTGAGCAAACACTACTATGTATTCAATATACTACTGTCCATATCAGCATTCACCCTATGAATCTCGTCATTTTGACATTAAGGCACATTGAACTTTAGCAAAGTCTCAATATTGAAATAAGTTAACATTAAACATTACATATCAGTACCAACTAGCAAGTTACTACCCTCCATATCATTGTCAAAATGCAACACTCCATCACTTAGCAACATTTTTCTTCCTTTTGCACTAATCATCAAAGAATGACCAAGGGGCTGAAAGCATTGGGCATAAAAGACTCATCAAGTAAAATAATCTTTGAAGAAAACTCAACTGATCATTTTGATATACAAGAATAACATCATACTGCAATCAAATTTATCTCTGTGATATAAGCCATGACTAAAGAAAACCTTGTCAAAGACAAATTATCTCTTCTTTTTGATTCATTGCAACAATAGATGGTATGATTCAAGCTGCTTCTGAATACTCAATGACTTTTGGGTTCTTTCCTTTCATTGCTGCTACATATGAGATTAGTGTTCCCAAAACAATACCAATAATACCACTACTAACACAATCAAGAAAAACATTGTACTACACCTTCATGAATTACTTCATTAGGATCTCTTTGAAACTTAACCTTGCCACATTCCTCTATAGGCACAAAATTTTAGAGATCTCTATGGACTAAACTTTGAAACCAGGGACACTGTCCTCTTTTTTGACTGTACCAACTTAGACCTTTTGTCATCAACCTTTTTGCCACTGAATAACTCATAACAACATATGATATGATGAAGAATTATTGTAGAATGCCACTCATCAAGTCAATATACCTTGAAAGATCAACATTAAACTTGAAATGAAGCACTCTTTTATTTTTCACTTGAAGAGAAATTTTTTCTATTGACTAAGGGGTTTATATAATACAACAAAAATAACAACCCCCTCCCCCCCCCCCCCTCAATTTATGTTATTATTTATATGCAGTTAAGGATACCTCTTGTGCACCATGCAAAAGATTGGGTTCTTCTTTTATCTTTGTTTCTTTTTCTTTTTTCCATGTACTCCACCACAAAGATCAACCCAAGTTGATTAAACCAATTTAAACAATTTTTCTATTAAAAAACTTGTTGTTTACAAATTGTATGCCTCATTGGCAATACAACAAGCCTCATTGGCTAACAGTCAAGCCTCGCTAGTAACCATTCAAGCCTCATTGGAAAATTACTCAAGCCTCACTGGTAAACCACTCAAGACTCACTATGTTTCCATTACTATATGTAGATACTTAAAAAATTCCTGAATGATATCATGCACTCGAATCGGGTATATTAACACTGTTTCATCCTCAAACTGATCCTCTTTTCACTTAATTGATTAAATTTTCCTAGCTATTTAATTTATTGCATCATTTGCATCTATTAACCTAATTAATCTAATCAGGTTAATTCACCCCCTTTCATGCTAGCATTTCATTTTATTAAATTAAATACATCAAGTCATCTAATTTAAATCCCTAAGTCCTCTTATTTAATTAAATAACCCTGAGTTATATAATTAAATATCACATCACTTTCCCCCTTTTCATTAAATCACTTTATTTAATGGATATCATGAAATTCCCCTAATATTCATAATTAAAAATTTGTTTTAATTACCAATTACTAATTAATATAATCTCCCCCACTTTGAAGGGAATATTGCATGGGAGTATTCCTCCTTAGCACATTCCTTCCCCTTTTGCACATTAAAACTTTGTTTTAATTTGCTAAATGTCTATTTCCCTCACCCATGAGAATATTCCAAAGAATATTCTCTTTTCTTCACTCATTTGAAAAAAAGAACATTTTTCCTTATAAAAACTTACAAGAATTCTTGTGCAAGTTAAAAGTGTGTTTTTTTGAAATAATATGAACCCTTGATTCTTTCCTTGATCCATGTGATCATTGATTCTCATTCATTGCTGAGAATCCATGATCCATGTTTCATCTTTCCTCCCTTTCTAACCATTGATTAACCTTTTTGATCTCAACCCTTCATTTCTCATTTGTCCTCCTATAAACTTAGGTCATTATTTGGAGACAAATAGATCCACCTTTTTTAGAGAAAACTTATGCTGTTGAAATCACTCATACTTACTCTCATATTTAGCACTTATTTAGTATCATTTTAGCTTAATTTACTTGCATATTAGCTTAGCTTTTATTAATGGCTTCCATCATAACATAGATACATACATTTAGCTTATTGGTTAGTTAGGGTTTAAATCAATTAGCCTAAAATCTATTTATATTAGCTTTGCACTCACACATCTTAATAATCTTAGCATAAATCATGTTAAAATAGCTTGCATCATGTTAGTTTAGCATTTTAACCATGTTTAATCACACATCTATCATCAATTTTGTCGATTCTCTTCAATACAATTGATCAAAACATGCTCATTTATCCACAGGATTGGGAAAGGGTCACCATTCCACATCAATGCAACACCACTCCTGCAATAGGATAAGTTTCAATCGATTAGAATATGCATTTTTGAAGCTTTCATAGTTTAACATGTTAAGTTTTAATGGATTCCTAGTTTAGTTTTTATTGATTGATCTTATTAGGCTGATGTTTAAAGGCATGAATACATTTCATATCCTCGTGGATCAAGTGTTGTCAGACCATACTAATTTTTCGGTCACATTTTGACGCTAGGAGGGCACAAACTAACTAATATGCCGATTTTCTTATCAAATCTTCATTTTCCTTATGTTTTCAGGTACAACGACACTATTGATTATCCATCGATGCATTTGATGACGCGTCGCTATATAGCAACACACTTGAATTTTCAGTTTATCGACACATAATAAAAATAGCGATGCATAATTCAGAAGCCATACACTTTTTCTTTCTTTCCTCAGATGGCGTTGGCAATTTTTCCCTTTCGTGATCATGGGTTTTGTTATGTCCATGAGAAGAGCTTTGAACCTCATTCTCATTAACGAGAACCTCTTTCTCAACCCAAGATTTTACCCTAACCTGTTCAAGGTTGTCCAACCTTGCCAAGATTTGGTCGAGTCTAGCTTCAATTCCTGTTGGTCCTTGCCCAACTACTTGGCTACCACTAGGATTGGTTCGTGCCCTCACCATCTTCACAAGATCAGTTCTAACCTAAACGTTTATCCATGTTAGAATAATTTATGTTATCAACTATCTTATAGAAAATATTATAAATGGCATTCATATTCACATAAAGAATTCCACATAAGATTAAGCACACGCTTTTGATAAAAAAATGGTATTTATCCATTTATCTCTTGTGGAAATTATAGTTTTTCTTACATGTGATCTTGGGGTGTTGAGGAGTTCACCATTAACTCCTACATGGTATCAAAGCTTCAATGTTGCAAACTTCTTCCCATATTTGAGGGACCAATCTTGGTTTGAATATTTTTTGGGTACAATTGGAGGTTTCAAAGGCCTCGCTGTTTGATCCAAGGCATCAAAGAAAGTTAGGTTTTCCATTTGTTTCATTAAATTTCATTTTATTTTGACTGATCTACAAGGGTTTCAAGTTGAAGGTTTGTTGCCAGATCTAGCAAGGATCCATAATTTTGAGCAATTTTTGGTCAATTTTGACCTTTCCGTGGTGCTCAAAAGGCCTAAAAACCCCTATTTTCATATATAACACTTCATTTTTGGCATCATAAAAAAATGATGATTTTTCATTTTTGATTATCTCAAATTTGACGTCTAAATGATTGTTATAATTACTATGTTAAATTTGATGACCAAATGACTGTCATTAGGTTGCTCCAATCTAGCCCCCTCTTCATCAATAGTTTTGGATTTGTAGTCCGATTTCAATGGCCACAACTCAATCATCCAACCTCCTTTTTTTGAGAAATGATTTTTATTTGGGGTATAATTTAATGCTATTTGTAGGGGTGTAATTAGTTTTTTATTTTGGTTCCTAGTTTTTTTAGAGATTGCAAGTTATTATAGGTGTTTTTGAGGAATTCTTGTTTCAGGAACTTCTAGGGATCCATTCTTGCTCCTAGGATAACATTTTTGAGTGATTTTTTTGAAAGTGCATATTTTTTTTGTATTTTGTAGTGGTGTGATCATATTGATCCCATTCTATGTAAATTTTTTACTTTGAGATTATGGAAAATCTTGGAATTCGTAAACACTAAGATCAAGTCCAATTCTCTATTTTTGGAAAGTGGCACTTGTAATAACAATAGCACTAAGCATAGAGTTCCAACCTCATATATTGCTAGGGGGTTTCTTGGTTGATTATTTTGGGGGGGTTAATCTTGCGTTTGTTTGTTGGTTCTAATAATGTCTTATAATGCATGGAAATTAAAATATGATTACTATGGGAAGAAAAAAACATAAAATTGATGATTTGTAGCTTCTTTATGAACTTCTTTAGCTGCAACAACTTTGCATTGCCAATGGCATCAATTTTCCTAGTTCTTTAGAACCAATATCAACTGAATCATCTAGTGTTCTTAATTCATCATATGTTGAGGACACAATAGGGGATGATAACTTTAGTTGAAGGAAATGCATGAGACCTCATCTCACTAATCTACTATTACACCTAAGGATGCTTGTGTTGCCACAATTTTGGCTCCTTATGATTTCGTGTAGCAAGACACTCATTGTCTTCCAAAAATGGCTACTTGGGATGAGTACTTCACAAACATTGTTGTTTTTCTTGTGAGTCCCATATTTTAGATTTGGGAGATGCCATTGAATCATCTTCTCTTTGATGAAGATGATCCTTCTTCAATTGTTGTGAGGGAACACTCTGACCCTCTTGTTCATTCTCTACATGATCATCCTTTGCAATTTGACATGAGTGTGGATTATTTTGGACAATATTTGGAGGATGCTTCTTTGTCTTTAGAGGAGATACCTCCTTTGAAGATAAATAATCCTCCTCCAAACATTTTCCAAAATAATCAAGTGTAGATTATTTTGGCCAATATCGTTTCTAGGAGATTCTAGATTGTCATCTTTTGCAGTGTCCTAGAACACTTGTTTGAAGGGTGACACATTTTGGCATTGACATTGAGACACTTGAGAATTATTCAAAGACATCCCAAATAATCCTTCTTCCCACATATTCCTTTCAAGTATGGGAAGACATCTTGGATACCATCTTGGTCTTGTTTCTTCCTAAGGGGAGGAGTGTTGTTTGACAATCTTGGATCATCTTTAGAATTCATTTTTAGACATCTACCATCATTGAATGAGACTCTTCAATGAGGGTGGCTCCATGGTCTCTCTTCTTCTTTCTTTTATGAGGTATTTTTCCTCACATGGGGTTTTTCCCTTCTTATTGTTCATTGAGAGAATTTTGTATTTCATTTCTCTCTTAGGGAGGAGTTTTTTCCTATAGGATTTTTTCCTTTTTTTGTTTGTCAGAGATTTATTTACATATGTACATGGGTACCTAGCATGGCCTCATATCCGGGACCCATCTTTGCAGCATTCACATAATAATGTACTCCCTAAGTTACACTTAAGAGGGCATGTTGGTGTAAATAGGTGTTTGACCTATCTAGGTCCTATATACATCTTAAGTCCACTTAGGTCCTAGGAGGGAATCTTTCTAGATAGTATTAGTTGTGTTGGCAGATGGTCAACACTCCCCTCAAGATTTGTGACATGGCTTAACCAACTCCTGTGGATCCATTAACTCTGGTAGTTGTATCCGCTCGGGTAACGCTGAGGGGGAGATTGTTAGCAGATGATCAATTCACCGCTCAGGATTCGTAACAAGACTTAACCGCCTCTTGTGGATCCATTAACTCTAGAGGTTGTATTAGGCATTAAAAGGTCGATCTTTTGGTGCAATGACAACTGTAGGGCCAACAAGTTGTCACTAGATCTTATCTTATCTTTTTGAATATAATGCTTGTGTCCTAAGTCATTTAATATTGTTGAGGTAGTTGTCTCATTGTAAAGGATTAAGACACATGCCAAGATCTTGTCTAATCCCATCTCACAATTTTCCTTTATAAGCAAGGCATTAGATGTACATTAGATATTCAATCTGGCAATCTTGCATCCATAATCATAGAATGGTATTTATACCATTTATCTCTTGTGAAAGTTATCTTGTCTTGTAGGTGATCTTGGTGTGTTGAGGAGTTCACCATTAACTCCTACACTTTCAAGGCTTTGTTTGGACTTGTACGATAATATTTTTTGGTTTAAATTAACAAAAAAAGGACAAATTTTCCTATAATTTAAAATTGTGTGATTAAATAAAATCTAATTTGATCTAAAAAATATACTTAATTTTTGTGGCCAAATTTGGTATTTACATGTACTAAGATCAATACCACTTTTTTGTTTTTGGCAAGTGGTAGTTGTAATTGCATAATTTATAAAGTTCCAAGATTATATATTATTTGGAGGATCATTGATTAAATGAGTTTGGGGGAAAAATTCTTGTGGTTGTGGTCTCATTCCTCTTTTTTTTTTTTTTTCTCTCTTGCTAAACCATCAAGAATTTTTAAGTTCCACTTCTAACACCTTACAAATCTCCTAAATAAACATGAAATTAATAAATTATTAAGATTTAAGAGATTCTATAGGATATTTCATGGGGATTATGATGAATAAACCAATGATGAACTTTGAAGGAATAAGTGGTTGAATAGTTGTGAAGAAGTCATTATCTATTTGTGCTTGTATATCTCTCTTGAGTTGTTTCACATTGAATACTTGGATACATATATGGCTATATAGAATACATTGCCAAAATTATTTGGGAAAATTGGTGGAATCTAAGAAATTTTATTGGAAAATGAGCTAATAAGTCTCAATCCATGTAATTTTGATAATATACAAAACTTTTTCACCAAACTAAAGTCACTAAGAACACAATTGAAGGATTGGAAAATTGAAAAATCATATACACAATAGCATTCTCTCAAATCTAGGACTTGAATATTTAGTATTTGTGTCTACTTTCTATGCTTCAAAGAATACCTTTGGGAGTGAGTTTAAGATGCCTTCTATTGATAATATTTCTATATAACTCACTAGGGAATGATATTAGCTTATTAAAATGGGCACCTTGAATTCTTTAAAATCACAAGCCATGATTGTAAAGGATAAAATGGCTTCTAGTGGCAAAGAGAAGAAAAATAACATGCCTAAGAATAACAAAATCCACATCTAATTCCATAGAGGAACACAATAATTCCTCTTCCAAAGGGGAATAATCTAAGATGGAGAAGCCTAATTGTGCACATTGGAATAAGGCTGGACATGAAAAACATTATTTTTATAATGATTTATAAATTGAAATATCTTCTTGTGAAGAACATAACCAATTTTCCTTCTAGAATGTCTACTTTGGCTTCTTATCCCAACTTAAAAAATAAAAAAAATACCAATACCATTGGAACAAATAAAAATGAAGGGAAAGCTCTTTGTGCTTCTATAGGACATATCATACACTTGGATACATCTAAGGCTATATGGACTACATTACCAATTATTTTAGGAAAATTGATGAAATCCAAGGAATTTTGTTAGAAAATGAACTAATAAGTCTCAACCCATTTAATTTTGACAAAATACAATACTTTGTCACCAAATTCAAATCACTAAGAACAAAATTGAAGGATTGGAAAATTAAAAAATAATATACACAAATGGTACTAAGTTTTCTCTGAAAGCTAGGACCTGAATATTTAATGTTTGTACCTACTTTCTATGATTCAAAGAATACCTTTGGGAATGAGCTTAAGATTTGCCTTCTTTTGATAATTTTATCGTGCAACTCTCTAGGGAGTAATATTACTTATTGAAATGGGCACCTTGAATTCTTCAAAATCACAATCCTTGATTGCAAAGTATAAGAAGGGTTCTAGTGAGAAAGAAAAGAAAAAGAACAAGCCTAAGAATAGCAAAATCCACATCTACTTCCACAGAGGAACATAACAAGTCCTCTTCCAAAGGGGAATAATCTAAGAAGGAGAAGTCTACTTGTGCATATTGGACGCAGGTTGGACATGATTTTTTTTAGTTTTATAAGAAGGACATTAATGAATTGAAACATCTTCTTGAGAAGAACATAATCAATTTTCCTTCTAGGATGTCTACTTTGGCTTCTTATTCTAATTCAAAAAAAATAGAATTTGATATGAAAAAAGGCCATACTATTGGAACGGATAAAAAAAAGGGAAAGATATTTGTACTTGTACATGCCATACCATACACTTGGATACATCTATGGATATATGGAATATATTTCCAAAATTATTTGGGAAAACTGATGAAATCCAAGGACTTTTGTTGGAAATGAACTAATAAGTCTCAATCTATGTAATTTTAACAACATACAAGGTTTCATCACCAAATTGAACTCGCTAAGAACATAATTGAAGGATTGGAAAATTGAAAAATCATATACAAAATTGGTACTAAGTGTTCTCTCAAAGCTAGGACCTAAATATTTAGTGTTTGTTTCTACTTTCTATGATTCAAAGAATGCCTTTGGGAGTGAGCTTAAGATACCTTCTTTTGATAAATTTTCTATGAAACTCACTAGGGTGTGAGATTAGATTATTTAAATGGGAAATTTTAAGTCTTCAAAATCTCAAGCCTCGATTGCAAAGGATAAGAAGGCTTCTAGTGGTAAAGAGAAGAAAAATAACAAGCCTAAGAATAAAAAGTCCACATCTACTTCCATAGAGGAACATAATAATTCCTCTTTCAAAGGGGAATAATCTAAGAAGGAGAAGCCTACTTGTGCATATTGGAAGAAGGTTACACATTAATAAAATTATTGTTATAAGAAGGAAATTAATGAATTGAAACATTTTATTGAGAAACACATAATCAATTTTCCTTCTAGAATGTCTACTTTGGCTTCTTATTCCAATTCAAAAAATAATAATTTGATATGGAAAAAGGCCACACCATTGGAATAGATAAAAAGAAAGGAAAATCTCTTTGTTCTTCTATAGGTCATGGATCATGGAGATGAATTCTATATTTTGGATCTTCTCATCATATGTTGTCTTCACAATCTATGTAATTCTTTTGATCCTTGTGTCATTCCACCTATTTTGATGGGAAATCATACTTACATGAATATAGTTTGGAGGGTATCAATTGATATTGGGGATACCAATTTCAGTGATATATTATATGTACCTCGTTTGTTAAACAATCTCCTTTCCATCTATCATATCACTCATGGTGGAGTAGGGAAGATTGTGAAATTTACTCTTGATTTAGTTATCATTAGAGATTTATAGAGTAGATAGATTATATCTACTAGGATAGTTGATCATGCATATCTATTATAAACCTTTTCAACCTTTATTATTGATGATGAATTTGATCATTTAGATGATGATCACACTAATAGTGTGCAATTTGAATTTTAGGAGATTTTTGGTTACTTGAACTTGGGTATTCTCACATGTGATCTAGTTCTTGAACCTTGTATTCCATCTCCTCCATCTATTGTTTCTTATGATGAGAATAGTTGATACATCTATGGCTTCTTATGATTCAATGTAGTAGGAATTTGCTTGTCTTGTAGATGCAACTACTTGGCATGAGTGCTTGATAGACATTGCAAGATTATTTTGTGGGTCCTATCTTTTAGACTTGGAGGACATTATTGAAGATATTCATATTCTCATTGATATTATATCTTATGGAGTTGAATCACCTTCTTCAAAATTTTCAAGGGAACCTTTAGACCCTTTTGTTATTTTCCACATGATCATGTGTCACAAATTGACATTGGATTTGAGACTCTTGAGAAAAATTTGGAGTAAATTTCATATTTGGATCTTTCTCTACATTCATATGGGTGATCCCACAATAGTGGTTTACAATTTTGGCCAAACTCGACACTGAAATAATTTTTTTAAACTAAATCTTCACATTCGGGCACATATAGTGGCTAAACCACGAGGAATTTGAATATGATGCAAACTAGAGTCTTATAAAATTTTATCTATAGATTCTAAAATTATTTTTTTCAAATTTTTTGGAATCAAATTGCACTTCTTTTTCCATCTCCCACAAAAACTGTTTTTTTCGAGAAAACAACACTTTTAAAAAGTGACGCACACCGTATAACACATAACTTTTTTCCATGAAGGATAAAATTATAATTCTTTGAAATTTAGATTTGTTACTCCGATATCTAGTGCTTCCACTTGGTTAAATATTTTTTTATTGAATATTTTTTCTTTAATCAGGTTTCGAAGTCAAACCAATTACAATTCAAACATAGCGCAGCCGTATAACGCGTAACTTTTTTTGTATATATATCAAAATTCAATTTTTTTTTTGCTAGATCAAGGACTTCAATATTTGGTGCACTCATATTTTTCAATTTTTTTTTTATAATCTGCTATTTTTCCACATGTGCACAACAAAGACCTTCATTTTTGATGAAAAACCTATGTTTAATAAAACTAAAAAAACAAATATATAATAAAATCAAAACATATTAAAATTATATTTGTTGGATAGCTCGTTCTGAGGACTACTGGATTCCAGTTGGGTTTGTGAAGTTTCCTCCATTTTCATCCTCAACTTGAGCTTCGAAGGGCAAAAATTCTAGTTTTTTTGTGCCAGAGAGTACGGAGGTGGGAAAAGGGGGGTTCACTAGAACCAATGGGGTTCTAGCGAACCCCCAAGGGTTCAAGCAAACCCTGGTTAATTTGAACCCCCTTCAATATGCATTTTTCTTTTATTTTTTGGGTGAGAAATGTGGGCCCAGTAATTAATGGGTTCGCTCTAACCTTTGTTTGGTCGAACCCCTTTTTGGTTCGGTCGAACTTGTAGGTTCATTCGAACCCCTAAAACCAATTTTTTTGCCATGGGGTCATTTTTTCTCAGTTTTCCTTCCCCCATCAAATTGTAAACCACTATTGTGGCTTCACCTATATCTACTAGATTTTAGATGGTCATATTCATTAGTGTGGTATGAAATACATGATTAAGGAGTGGTATATTTTAGTATCAATAGAGAGAAACATTATTATAATTTAGATACTTTATAAATTTTAAGTTTTATTCCTTCATATTCATTTTAGGAATGGGAATACATCATGAATATAACTTTAGTTTTTTTTCTTCCTAAGGGGAGGAATGTTGTTCAATGATCATGGAACATATTCTACATCTAGTTTTTGAAAATCTACTATTGACACATATTCTAAATTGAGGGGGGATATAAGGTTTCTCTTATTCTCTCTTATTCAAGGAATTTTTTGTCACATGGGGTTTTGTCCTTTTTATATTTTGAGAGAATTTTTCATTCTCTATTTTGGGGAGGTTTTTTTTTTCCATTGGGTTTTCTCCTTTTCTCTATTTATGGGAGATTAACTTGTACATGGGTACATAGCATGGAATGGTAGTTGATACAAATCATTATATATTTTCATCATTGCATCTTGACATGCTTTCTCATTCTCCCTAAGCTGCACTTAAGGGGGTTGTTGGTGTGAACAAGAATATTACCTAACTGAATTTACTTCTAGGTCTTATTCACACTAGTCTAGCTAAGTTTACTTAGGGTACACATATTATACGTATCGCTTTGTGTATCATATCATAGGATCATGAAATTTTTCATAATATTATTTTATCCTATGTCTCACCTTCGCCTATATAACCAAGGGCCTCTCATACATTACTTGTGTTGTAAATGATCATTCTATTTGAATTATTTAATAGGAATACAATTTATTCTTGTCATATTGATCTTCTCATTTCATTGCACTTTCCATTAGGTCTCTAGATCTTGGGTGGCTATCTCCATATCCGAATCTTATATTTATTTCCTTTCATCATAAAAAATCATAATTCTTGTGTGCCAATTTAGGCTTATTACATGATCCAAAAATTTCAATATTTTGACACATTTTCCCTTGTTTAATAGAATATTTACCATTATGATTAAAACTATCATTTAATTAGGTATTCAAATTGCAAAAATCCCTAGGTAAAAAATAAATGTCTAGAACAAAATTTCACCCACTTAGATGATTGTTTCATTATAATTGTTTAATAAAGGTGAAAAATTTTCTGTATCACTTTTGGAACACCTTTTAGGCACCTCAATCAATCAAAATTGTTGATGATAACAATTCTTAGGATCTCACTCAAAAAAAATTCTTACTCCAAACTTGAAAAAAACCTCTAGAGGTTCCAATAAACACTCTAGTCTAAACTTGGGAACATCGTGGTTAGCACAACTACTTTGGCTAGAATCAAAATTTTCCTAATTTTATGGAAATGACTCCATTAGTTGGCTTATTTAGTTTAATAATACTTTAAAGTACATGGTATCCTTATGCACCATGAGGTCTCCATCACCTCTTTTTATCTAGAGCATGATGCTATACGATGGTACCAATATTTCAAGAAGAATAATAGTGTCACACCTACTTGAGATGAGTTTTCTAAAGGTATCTCACTCGTTTTGGCCCTGATTTTTATGAAAATTCATTTGGCAATTGCATAAATTGTGCCAAAGAAGGTCTATTTGTGAGCACCAAAATTAGTTTTAATTTCTAGTCAACTGGTTTGTAGGACTTGATGATGCCATTTTTTTATTATAACTTATTTAAACATTACTTTACAAAATCAGAATTAGAGTTTTTTAAATATAAATTTTGGAAATAGTCTTTAAGTTTACTTCTTGACATTATGTAAGATTTCAATTCTAGGAATAGACAAACTTTGGAAATAGTCATTAAGTTTAGTTCTTGACATTATATAAAAAGAGGTTGATAATTGATGAATTTAATTGACATAAATTAAATATAATATTTTTTAGATGTTCATTTTAAAAATAGATAACCATTGCTTTCTTTACACTAAAGAAAAAAGTCAATGATTGATGAATCCAATATTAATAGTAAATTCAATATAAATGAGTATCTAATTTTTCTGTTTGCTAATTGAAAATAAAATAAAGTATTTGTCTGAATTCTTTTAGACCACAAACAAGGGACAGGTTTGTGTCCAAGTTGACAATCCATGGCCTAAGAAATTGACCAATATGAATAAAAGAAGTTTTTCTATATATACCCAACTCTATTGATCCTTTCTTTGTTATGTGGCATTGCATTTTATAGCTCTAGATTGAGAAGACATGGCTTCCAAGGCAGCTGGGAAGAAGCTAGTGGTCAACCAGTCCATTCCAATGGAACAGAAGATCTCCAGGGCAGAGAAAAAGCTGCCCTCAGTGGAAAGCAAAAAGAAGGGAAGAAAGAAGAAGAAGTTGAGCGAGACATACAACAGTTACATATATAAGGTTCTGAAGCAAGTCCACCCAGAGGTGGGTATTTCCAGCAAAGCTATGGGAATCATGAACTGTTTTGTCAATGATATCTTTGACAAACTAGCCGGTGAAGCCATCAAACTCACCACTTTCAGCAAAAGGACCACAATCACTTCCAGGGAGATCCAAACATCTGCAAAACTCATGCTTCCTGGAGAGCTTGCAAAGCATGCGGTTTCTGAGGGCTGCAAGGCTGTTACCAGATTTACCACTGAATAATTCAGTGTTTCTTTATTAAGGGTGTCAAAGTTTTGGTGTTAAAGGTCTTTCTATTAAAGGTGTCTAGATTTTTCTGTTATAGATTTTTCTGTTATAGGTCTGTCTATTAAGGGTGTCAAGGTTTTGCTGTTAAAGATCAATAAAATTCCATCTGACAATGGTGGTGATGCATAGATTGAAATGGGTAGTTATATTTTGAAATGGGTGATCATATTAATATTATGTTTTCGATGAATAAGTGTTCAGATTATTATTTTGTTTAGACTATCGTTTATAAAATAATATTTCCTTTCAAAACTTCAAATAGATTAAAGTGATATTAATGATGCTTTGATCAATCTGAACATACAACATTGTTGGAATCACTACGTTTTGAGAGCTGTATCTTTCATATGATTTGGTTTTTGGCTGTAAATTTTATTGCGCCATTGTTGGAACCAGTGTGTTTTGAAAGCTGAATATTTTATATGATTTGATTTTTAATGGGAATTTAATTTGGCCATTTATGAAATTACCATATTCTAAAAGCTAAATCTATTGTATGATTTGGTTTTTAAATAAGAATTTTTCTTTTGGCCGTTGATGGAATCAGTGTAGTGACAGCTAAATCTTTCAAAGGATTTGGGTTTTGCATGTAAATTTTATTTGAAGAACTGTGTTTTGAATGCTAAATCTTTGACATGATTTGGTTTTGAGTGCGAATTTTATTTGGGCATTAATGGAATAACCGTTTTGTAAAAACTAAATCTTTTATATCATTTTGATTTTGAATGCGAATTTTACTTGCCATGAAGAATATTAAATGAACTTTTCCTATGCTCAGATTTATAAAAAACACTGATTTTTTTTCTTTATCTTCTTCTTGCAGTAGATATTACAGAAACTGTCAGGAATCTTATGAGTTCTCTTTCACTTCTGGTTTTATGAATCTTATTTCTCTTCAATTTTTGTCCAGCTAACTAAACGTTTGAGAGCTTCTGGTAAGCTGAAATGACATCTATAACAAAATAAAGAGACTATTTAGAATATATGTTTATTTGGACTTTGGGAATACATCTTCCATATTGCGTATATGTCTATATACATGTTTATCAGCAGGATGATGACTCAGTAGCTGCAGCATTAAGGATACATACAGATTATAAGTTTTTCTCTCTATATGAAGGTTTTTTAATACTAACTCATCAGTTTTTATTTCAATCAGGTGTATTGGTACCATAATCATGGGTGAAATGGTTTTTCAGATTAAATAATTAATGTTACTAATCATTACAGGGTATTAGATTCAACAATCGAAAGATTAGGGAAAATAATTGTTAAATTTGGTATGGATTCACTAGGAGTTGAATCTAGGATATCTCATGTGTTCTTAGGGTGTTCTATGGTTGAGCTACAGATCATTTTGGTGACTGGTGTGGTTCATTTTCCAACACCCCATTTTGAGCCACACTGTAGGTGCTCAGGGATTAGAGCTTGACCTAGTTCTGCAGACCACAAAATCATGATGATATTACTGCATGTAATTCATCTCCAATGCAATAAGGAATCAGGCATATAGAATAGGGTAGAATCATGGGAAGAGTCATGAATCAATAGTATCAACCATTCAATACATAAAACTCAAGCCTTAAGACCCTAGTTTAACAATGAAGCACAAATGAATCTCTAAACATAAACAATAAAGCAATATTACCAATAATTCCTACACCATGATTGATTCACCTTCATTGCTCTTCTCCGTTTTGCTTTATATGTTTGCTTGCCTTCATATTTATATTAGGCAAGAATAAGCTTAGTGATAGTGACAACAAAATATTGTAGTAGTTGTACTTGGGTCGAATCATTAGCTCATTAGCTCATTAGGGTTTGAAATGAAAGTGATAGGTCTCTTTTATAGAAAACCAAACTTGAATGAAAGGTTAGGATTGAAAGATGAAGAATGATGTTATCAATAGATGAGATTGCTTTAAGAAACAAAGAAATAGGGTTAGGGAAAAATCAGGGTTTAGTTAATGATGGACGTGGAGATTAAAAGGTAATAAAACCTCATCAATGGCGGAGGTTGATTGAGATGTGAAGAGATACAATACAAAAAAAGAGGTTGCTGGACTAGTAAATTAAATAATTATAAAATTAATAAATTTGGGAGTCAAAACAAATAATTAAATTTAATGAGAACAATTATTTAACTATAGAAGAAGAGGAAAATTTGACTTTTAATTAAAAGAAGAGGAAAATGACAAATTAGTAAATAATTAAAATAATTATTTACTAGTGGAGAAAATAGGTGGGAATTAAATAAATAGGATTTATTTAATTGTAGAAGAAAAGGTTAATGAATAATTAAATAATAAATATAATTTATTTAATTAATAAAAAGAAGAATAAAAGAGAAAATAGGTTAATTAAATAATCAAAATTATTAAATTAATAGAATAAATGTGACTTTAGACAATACTTAATTAATTAAATATGAATCTGTTATAGTCCACCATTAAGCTACCTGTCCTCTTGGTGATCAGTCCATCTTTGGTTCATGGGGCTTATTTTCCAACATCGCTCTTGAGCCACATTGAGGAGCCTAGCTTGACTTGCCTTTGTTGATGTTGGCTTTGGCTCTATGTTAAACTTTTCATAGACTAGGACCTCTCCTTTGTTGTTGGGGTGCTCTACCATAGAGCTACTGACCCTATTGATGAGCACCCCATCTTTGATTTAGTTGTAACTCATTTTCCAACATGAATAATAAAAAACAATTTAAATTGAAAAGATTAATAAATATTAAATAAGTTTATATTTTAAAAATTAAAATAATTTTAATTGTTTTTGAAACATGATTAGAAATAAAAGATTGAAAATTAAGAATTATGATAATAATATAAAATCTAATAAAATTCTCCATATAATTTTGATTTAAGACAACTTATAGAATATTTTTTGAAATATATATTTCCTTCAATTAAGAGGACTTTGAAATTGGGTTTGATGGTCCTTTGCATATTGTCACACATTTATCTAGTTTCTGACATTTCCACCCATGAGGAATCATTGATATGATTGATTGAAAGGATTTCAATAACAAAAAGAGTTACATAACATGTTAAGTATTTCTAATGATTTATACCATTTCAATTTAGGGGAGTTGTTAGGATGGTTGATTTAAGGAATGGTAAGGTCAATTTATTTATAATATTTTTTAATGAATAAGTGTCTACTTTATTATTTATAAAAATTAATATTACATATATTAAAAAAAGGTGAATAAATAAAAAATCACATCCCTAAATTCCGAACGAGGCTAACACCCAAATCACAAAACACCTAAAAACCAACTACTAAGTGGAAACAATAGTAGTAAAAAGGGAAGGAGGAGGGTCTCGGTCATCTATTTTACCACATACATTAGTGGGGTTTGGAGTGCAGCCCATAGGAGAGTCCCAACCCTCATCATCTTTATCCTTATATTTTCATCATAGGTCAATGAAATAACTAGAGCCAGTTGAGGAAACTTGTTAAAATTTAACTAGCTAGAGGCTCCACTAAAAGGCCACTTAAGAGATCCACTTGTCGGAGGTGGAGCATTTCCAAACAGGTTGTAACACACTTCAATGTGCATGATATCCTCTTCTAGTCGAGGGAGTAGCCTACAATCAAGAAACACAATTAGTACAAGCACAAAGAAGTTGACCTTACTGGCACTTGTGAGGAGGGAGACAGGGGAACTATTGCAACAACATACAAGGCATTCCCCCAACAGTCAAGAAAAACTTGGAGGTGAGCCACTTTTCAGGAATATTTTTTAGATTGCACTTGGATATGTAATAACCCATCAAAACAAATAATTGCATTAGAAAAAAAATGAAACATGATGATCAACAAAACAATGATCTAAAAAACTATAGATTTTTTATCTTTCCATATGCTAAAGAGAATATCCACTCTAAAATCATGCCATATCTGATTGAATTTGTGGGGGATATGAGGCCTATCTCTCAAAAGCACCATATGCTAGGAAAAAAGGTTCTTTTTGGATTAGATGAAAAGGAGTGAATCTAATTCTAGAGTTTTAGGGCTTTGCAATAAAACCATAATTTTTTTTTAAAAGACTCCAACTACACACATAAGGGGCAATGAGGTTCTCAAATTCCCATATGAACTAACCATATCACACTAGTAATCCTTGGAAAATAATACATTAGATAAAGTGGGCCAACTTGGGTTCCAAAATAGTAGACTGGATTGTGAGAATATTGTGTTGCCAAATTGAGACTAGGAGATCCCACAATACTGGTTTACAATTTTTGGCCAAAATAGACACTGAACTAATTTTTTCTAACTAAATATTCACTTTCGGGCACCTATGGTGGCTAAACCGTGAGGAATTTGAAGATGATGCAAACTAGTGATTTGTTACATTTTTTCTGTAGATTCTAAATATATATTTTTTTATTTTTTTTGGAATCATATTGCACTTCTTTTTCCATCTCATTTGAAAACTAGTTTTTTCAGTAAACACCATTTTTAAGGAGTGATGCTCACCGTATACAACATAATATTTCTTCCATGAAGGATAAAATTCTAATTTTTTCAAATTTAGATTTGTAACTACAATATCTAGTGCATGAAATTGGTTTTATAGGATTTTATTTAATATTTTTTCCTTAATCAAGTTTCAAAGTCAAACCAATTATAATTTAGACATAGGCAAACTGTATACAACATAACTTTTTTTATATATATCGAAATTCAATTTTTTTTGGTTGGATCAAGGACATCAATATCTAGTGCATTGATATTTTTCAATTTTTTTAAAAAATATTCTATTTTTCCACTTACATGTAGAACAAAGAGCTTGATTTTTGATGAAAATCGTATGTTTAATCAAATTGAAAAAACAAATACATAATAAAACCAAAACCTATAAAAAATACATTTTTGGTAATGAGAAATGAATTTAATTCAAGCATGCCCAAATGCTAAGCCAACAACTCCTTATATAGATTTCTCATTGACTTTTCAAGAAGCTTCTAGAAATATTATTATTTTATTCCTTTAAGTGGCTTTATGATATAATATTTATTTTAAGTCACTTTATTAAATTAATTAAATATAAAACCATCTTTTAAAATTAATTTAATACTTACTCCCTTATTTCTCCAGTTTAGCCTTCGAGAAAAAATAAAGGCTAAATGCTCATCAAGGTGGGTATAGAAATGGGGACATGACAGTCCTCCCTTCCCAAAATTGCTTGTCCCCAAGCAATTGAAAATTGGGATGCTGAAGACTACATTCTCCTTCCCATGTGGCATCCTCTGCTGGTAGACCTCTCCATCTCACCAAATACTACCTAAAGTTACCCTTTTCCTCAATCTCCTCTCCTGGGTATCGACAATCTCCTTCGAAATTAGGACCAAATGTCCCTCCTCATCAATCGATGGTAGCTCCAAGGAGGTAGTAACTTATTGTCCTAATGCCTTCTCGAGGAACAAAACATAAAATAAACTGTGTGTCTTACTGCTCTCTGGCAGTTCCAACTCATAGGTTACCTCCCCTACACACTTGATGATCCTGTAGGGTCCATAGAATCAAGACTTGAGTTCCCTCACACTACTCTTCCTCAAAGAAGACCACCTGTAAATTTATAATTGAAGGTAAACCAAGTGTCCAATATAAAACCTGTGTTCAATCCTATGTCCATCAATGTATGTCTCCAATTTACTATGTGCCACCTACCCACTATCCTAGAGTGCCTACAAGTTCTACTTTCTCTATTGAATCCAATACTTAGCCTCAAAAGTTCTACACTCCCCAAAATCCAAGCTAGTGCCTAACCATCTGAATAGATCTTGCAAAAAGGCACTCAGGAACTCACTGTCTTTATCACCACCTAGGAATCTCGACAACTCATGCAATCTAATGATCTATCTGAAAAACAACTCTTCCAACCAAGAACTACAGTGGAGATCCTCGAGAATCCATAAAAAAACTCCACTTGGATCCCATGGACTGATTGGAAGTCCTCTAAACTCCACATCAATTGACTTCTGTCACACCACTCTGATAACCCCTAGAGTCCAATTGAACCAGACTTCAAACTCTTGATTCTATGAGAAACTTCATAGTGAGAAAAACTTTGACTCATCACCTAAAATTTGAAGTATATCATACCAAAGTGAACCCATACTCCTCTTATTCAGTTCATCTCTTTGAGACAACAAAATCATAGTCAAATCCTATGTATGTGGGCTGAAGGAAAACTGTTGAGCACACCTCATAATGCAATCAAGGTGAAACCCTCCTACCTGCACTAATGGAATACCAAATTAGTCATATTTATCCCATCCAATACTCCCATCATTAGAAGAAGACTGACAACTCACAACTAGATGAGTTGGTCTTGCAGCATTGTCATCACAACCTTGTGCAACCTTGTCAACAAGACCTCTATCAGATAGCAATTGCAAGTGTCTTTAATTACTATCAGGAGTGGAAATAATACCATCATGAGTGCCCTCAAAGTTCTCAAGAGAGGTTGGAAGAACACAAAATTCTAGTGTAAAAGACTTAGAAGAAATTGTCACCTTATGAAAAGACTGACCAATGTCAATCTCAAAAGTGCCAATCTAGAGCCTTGTGCTCAAATTTTCCATAACACCCAAAAATGCAGCCAATACTAATGTTTCTATGTCATCATCAATCCAATCCAAACTTAGAGGTATTCTTAGAATGTGAACAATGCCTAGTATAGGTGCATAAAAACATATACCAACATCTAAAAAGTTGTTAGCATAAATTAGAACAACACCATGCAACCTATGAATCAAATCCATCATGGAGCAAAAAGTATATCTACTACGCAAAGATGAGAAGAACTCATCATGTCACTCCACCCTCTAACTCAAAAATAACCATCCCAATCTCTCCTCTCTATACCAACAACTACTGCCCTTAAAGTGTCACTTGACAGAACTCCAACCAACAAAGAAGGACAACCATCAACCAATGAAGTAGGAGGTGTTATCTCTCAAAAACATAGGTTTGAACCACGAAAGGTTTCCAAGCTTTCACAACATTTCAAGGTAACAGAACAAGGTTTGAAACAATTAAACCTTCTACTCTTTAGGTGTTGCTAGACCTAGGCGGGTGTACCTAACTGAATTAAGTAGACTTGACTTTTGATCTTTTCCTATTGCCCTAGTTTGTCCACGATGGAAAATTGAAATGGACAAAATAAATCAAATTTGGTATAAATTGTATATCAATATTCAAAACTAAACCCTAATATGCTCAGTTAACAGATGTAAAAATGTGAGTGAAACTAAAGAATGAAAACGAAAAGACCAGTGCCTTATAGGGTTCATGGAGTCGAGAGAAATCTGAAATGAGTTTATTTGTTCTGGCAGACGTTCAAGTTATTTAGCATTTTATTTGGTTTATAGCTTGTATAAACATGTAGGATTGTGATTATTGAGTTCTTCTTAATAATCCAATTGACATTCCCTAATTACTATGATCAATTCAAATAATTTAATCTTTACTGGAAAGAAACAATTAATTGATCATACAAATGCAGAAAATGTGCATTGACGAACTAGGTATAAAATTGTTTACACCAATTCGAATAACCATAAAACACCATTATGGAGACAACTTCAATAATACTTTTCAACAAATATCATAAACAACTGATACCAGAAAACACTGCACCATCGTATTAGATTTTCATTGATATCTCCATAATTTTACATATGCAACCAGTTCTCATCCTTGCCAAAAAATTGTATTTTGCTGTCTCTTCTCTATTCTCTATCTCCTCCTCTAACCCACCATATTGTTTTCAAAATGGACATTTATACATTGAGAATACGAAAGGACGCATCCTTTCGAAAATAGGAAAAAACAAAATACAAAACAAAAGATAGAGAATAATTAGGCTCTAGTTAGCCACAAGTGAGTCTTAGCGAGGTGGTCCAAATAATCCCGGCACTTATACATATCTGCATCTCTGACAACATTCCGGATCGTGATTTCCATCTTGAACATTTCCTCATTCTGCTTGCTCACTTCCTCTAATGCTGTATCCTCTTATGGCAGTTCAGACATCACCTATGAACTTGCACTTGTCATCTAATTTATCAACCTCTGCCCTAAGTTGTGCCGACCTTCTAGCTTTAGGCCCCGAGCTAGGTAGTTGATCAATAAGGTCTTGGTTCAACCTCCTTTCAGTGCCCTCATGCCCTATATCAACCTTTTGTTTCTTTCCTTTTGACAGACTACTCTCACCAAGCTTTCTACCCTTACCCTTTCTAGAACCAGAAGACTCCATCTTCAAGTTTACAGAATCAAAATGTGAAAAACCAAGAAACAATTACTTACAGTATTTTGCTCTAGCTCCTTAGACTGAAAAATGTCCCTGTTCTCTGTTCAACATGCCAATTCACCTACAATCAATTCAGAACTGAAGAATTGATACAAACTTTACTGTTATATCCCGTCACGCCATTAATGAAGCACGAATGAAAACCCATTTGAAACTAGCACTATCGCATCAAATATCCTTTCAATGAGAGACTTTCAAATATGGGGCAAAGTCCTTTTGCAACGTCTATTACACCCTTCGCCAAGACATAACGTGGTCTTACCGACACTTGGGATCAAAAATAATGATGATTGTTACTTCTTTTTTATGTCTCTATAACAATTCCGAGTCAGGGAGATGTTACATAGACTTCATTGTGTCATACCGATATGCATTCTTCAAGTCATTTTCCAGTCATTGAGACAAAATTACCCTTTCACCGATGAACTCTCATTTTGGTGTGTCCACCAAGTATTCTCACCGAAGAAATAAACCCACCAATGAAATAATACCTTCGGAAAAACAATAAATCTTCGGGAATACTCATATCGATGCCAAATGTCTTACCAAAATCACTCCTCCAGATTACTCCTATTCGGTGAAACTCACCCCGAACTACTCATCGGTATAACATTCAAACTTTGGTGAAACTTATGTCGAAAAGTTCTTCTCCTGGCGATGCATATCTCTATCGGCATATCTTTCAAATCGGCAAGACCTCAATACTCTCTCCAATAGCCTTTTGAATCCCCTTGTATTTAGTTCGGCAAGACAGGAGTCACATCGCCAAGACCTTCCCCGATGCACATAAGACTTACCGAGACATTTGCTTGCAAGCCATTCGGTAAAACAAAATGATTTCATTATGACTTCATGCCGATACCAATCGGTTTAGCCGAAATGACCCCTCCACATGTTAGTCGGTAAGACAAATTGAATTCGCCGTGACACTACAATGATGCCCTAGCATATGCCAATATATTTTTTCTGTATGCCGGTCGGCAAGAAAAAATACTTCGCTATAATGTTACCCTGAAATGCCTATTTTGCTGATATGAATCTTCTCAGTCGCTGAAACAAAAGAAAAGTCTTGCCGATTGTCTGCAACAAATACATGTTAGTGAAAAATATAGGTCGGGGAGACTTTTACTATGTCTTACCTATATGGGTCCTTCAATGAAATATGAAGAGCTAGATAGATTCTAATGGGTCACATGACAAAAAAAAAAAGCAATACAATGCAAAGAGGGAATTTTATGCTTATGATGAGGACTTAATGCTGGAAACTCTTGAATGCAATAGACTGTAAAATAAAAATTTTACAGTTCTAACAGTTGCTCTGTCTGGGGATGAATGATAGCAAGATCATTGCAAGGATTCATATTTCTGGGTGAGCAGACCAAACTCAGAGTGATGGAACATGTGAGCATGATGGAACAGATGGCAATGGAAAAGAATGAGACCCTATACTACCGTACATGGAAAAAAAATATTGAAAAAAGGAAAAT
>CM021108.1:41531686-41669567 GCA_007115665.2 Sequoiadendron giganteum
AAGGAGACATTGAATTTGAAACCTAACATGAATGTACCTGCAATTATGTTTGATTGGAGTGCCAACTTTTGACTTATTAGGTATAGAATGGGAAAGGTCATTTAGTGTGCAGTTACGCTAATTATTGTTACTATGAAAAGAAAAGCATTTTTTAATTTTCTTATATGATATTTAACAATTTATTGGTAATGTTATATATTTATTTTAGAATATTTACATAAGGATTATATTATTATAAGTATCTTAATTATGTCTAAAAAATTTAGAGATATTGAGTTATTATTTTATATGTAATTTTTTATTTTAATTTTAAGAATTATCATTAATTATTTTAGTAATTATCTTGTTTTCTTTAAATTTTGAATTTGATATATTTTAATAGTTGACACTAATATATATTTTAAAATTTGCTATCTCTACTTTTTAATATTTTTGACTATATATGCATATTAGTTTTGTTTTGTTTTATATTTGGTTTTTATATTTAATCATGCTAACTATATTTCTAATTTTGTATTTTATTGTTATTATATTTTTTCTTACATAATTAGAATAAGTCTTGCTATCATTCAATTAATGCTTTATTGTTTTGTAAACTATTGGATTAATATTATTATTTTTAGGTGGTGTTTTTTTGGATAACAAGGCTGTGACAATTTTATAGATATAATGAAATTATCATTCTACTTCTTCCCATGCTAACCCACTTCATATTTATATCTTATCCATCTTGCATTGCTCTTGCTACCTCTAAATTGTTATAGGACTTGACATATTAATCAAATTTCCACCCATTTTATACATGTTCCATCATTATTTGCATTCCCATCGCTTATACTATTAAGCCATTAACTACTAATACCATCATAAGAAGGTTGGATGGAGTGCAAAGTAGATTAAATATTGTACTTTAAGTAGTAAACATACATTAGTAGCAAGATAAAATACAATGCTCTTGATATATTAACATATCCCTCTTCCACGAGATTTATTATCTCACATCTCGAAAGCGTCAATGGCAAGGGGGATTTAATAAGCTATATTCATTTTCTTATTATTCAACACACTCATATGTGGAACTTTGTAGCATGTTAATATGAAGATAAAAAAGTGGAACAAAGGCATAAGGCATGCTCCTAATTAAATAGGACATGGATATGGGTTAAGTAAAATTCAAAGGTGTTGTGAAAGGGAAAAGTGGTGATACATAAGGTGGCAATATTGATGAGGTGCCCCTAAGGGAGAGACAAATATTGTGTGCAACATGTAGTATTAAGAGATTGATAAGGGTAAAAAGATGTCTTAAAATTGACAATCTTAGAGGATCAAGCCTTGATTGGTAGTATATAATTAAAGAATGTCATCAAAAGAAGGATATCTAATTAAATTATATTTGCTTGAATCTAACTTATTCAAAAGGAAGCAAAAAGGGAGGTAAATGAAAAATTGCAAGGAGGGTAAATGATGCCAAAAGACCATGGGATATTATCAATGATGTAAATCTTTTCGTAGATTACTCAAGGAAAAAGATGATAAAGATACCTAGATTTTGGAGAGACAAAAGGTAGACAAGCGATTAGGGAATGTGAAAATAGTGGGAGTGGTATGAAGAATAAGCATCCAATTGGAGTCCATGTGATATCACATAAGAGTGGAGGACAACCTCAACTCTTAGAGAAGTACTAGATTTAAATTGAAGATGGGAAGGAGGTTGGACCAAGGGGAAGGGGTTAGTGTTCATTACGAGGAAATCACCTAAAGGATTTTTGGTTGAAAATCTACTTGCTTGGTTTTTTGTTTCTTGATTTTTGGTGCATATAAATTTGCTTTAATTTGTGCGCATTTTTTTTTTGCTTTTAAAATGAAGTTTATTCACTAAGATTAACTCCATCCAACTAGGAAGTTGGAAGGGTTTATTATTGAAGGCTAGACTAGGTAAGCAATGACATTTACTATGCAATTTAATAAGATTTGCAACATTTGATGAGACATCATTTTTAATGTTCCTCAAAATAGTTTAACTCTTGGGGACTCAACACTTGATGAGTAAGAGACTATGAAGGTATGTTTACATGTTAGGATCCTCATGTTCTAACTTTTTAATACTTAAAAGCAATGTAATAGCCAATAATATAGTTAATAGTTAATGCTATGTTTGGTGGCCCACATTAGTTGTAATTTATGTCACTTCTTGCATCGTTTTATATTGATGTTTTAATAATGCAAATATAATCTTAGAATCACATATTGTAATAGAGAATTTCTCTTAGGAGGTTTCTCTTTTGAAGAAGTTTGTGATTCTTGTGATAAATTAAGCATATTTGTCTATTTTCTAAGCATTATGCTCTTTTACATGTTTTGTTTTGATTTATTAGTAATGTGCATTTAAGATATTATCAATTGGTATTAGAGAAAATTTTAGGGATGCATTTTACAATAATAGAAAAAGTTAAGGGGTTTCTACAATTGTCCATTGTATCTCTTCTTGTCGTCTTGGGTTCTTAGTGATTATAAAGTGGTTACAAAAGTAGTAGCATAAAGCATCCTTTATGAAGTTTTCAATTTTTTTCTTTTCAAGTACTTTTTTTACGATAGAAAATTTGTGCTAAGGGGTTTTAAATATCCACACAAAAGTCATTTTTGTTTAAGCTAATTTTTTTTTTGTCTAAGTTGTAATTTTAGGCTAAGCCAAATTTTAGAATCTAGCCTTAGGAAACCTTTATTTTTTTGTAAATTGTGATGCATTAGTATGTGGTTAGTCCTTTAAAGATACTAATTATATCTTATAAATATGGTACTAGGCTACAATAATAATCTATCCTTTGTAGTTGGTACTTTGAACTATGAGCTTACATTATTTATGAATGAAATTTGTATGTTTGTGAGATCATAAACCATACACCTTTTAGTAACCATTCCCTTTCCACCACAAATGAGCACCAACTATGGGAATTTTTGATAGACTTGTAGATAAATAAAAAACACTACACTAGACTTGATCTAATTTTCTATATGGTAGATTTTTTTTCTTTAAAATACTATAGTTTATTGGTAGACAATTGAATTCTTTAAAAGAGGTACGGTCAATGGGTTATTGCTTTTAGTCATCCAAAATTATAATTGTGGTGTGCCAGGTTTGGCTATTACATGATTCACAAATTTGAAACTTTTAGAACATATTTCTTGTTTAATAGCATTTTCACCAATATGATTGAAAATATCATTTGACTAGGTATTCAAATTGCAAAGAAAAAAGAACTAGGTAAAAATAAATGTCTAGGCCAAAATTTCACCCACTTGTATGATTGTTTCATCAAGATGACCGTTTTTCCATATAACTTTGGCACACCTTTTGGGCATCTCGATTAATCAAAATGGCTGATGATCATCATTCTTAGGATCTCACCTTGGAAAAGATTGAATCCAAACTTGAAAGCAACTTCTAAAGGCCTCAAGAAACACTTGAGTCTAAATTTGGCAACAATGTGGTTAGGACAACTAATTTGGCTAGAATTGGGACATCACACCTTGAAAGGAGGGAACACGTTTGGAGGATATTGTCCATCTAAATTAGTTTTTTCTTAATTTAATCAAAATGAACCCATTAGTTGGATAATAATTTACCTTGCACAATATACCTATGTACCAAGAGGTCTCCATTGCCTCTTTTTATATAGAGCATGATGCCATACAATGACATTGATGTTTCAAGAAGAATAATAGTGGCACACCTACTTGAGATGAGTTTTGGAAAGGTATTTAATCCATTTTGGCTCCAATGTTTATGCAACTTCACTAGGCCATCATCCAAAATTTTCCAAACAAGATCTATCTATGAACACCAAATTGAGTTTGAATGTCTAGCTAACTGGATCATAAGACTTGACAATGCCCTTGTTTACAATTACTTCATCAGTGGATTAAAAGATGACATTTAGGATGAAGTAAAAATGTTTAATCCATAAGATATATAGATACCACTAGGTTGGTCAAATTTGTTGCTCAATGTTGTACCTATAAACCTTCTTTGTTTAGGAATCCACTACCTTCCTATCCTCCACCGCCTCCCACCTCTTGTGTGACACCCATCAAGTGCTTAAGTGATGTTGAAATGAGAGCTCATTGTGATAAGGGGTTATGATATAATTATGGTGACAATTATTTATTAGGTCACAAATTTGCGTAACAAAACTTATATCTTGGACATAGAAGCAACACCTCCCTTGAACAAATTTGAGAAACTAGAGGATAAATCAATAATGGAAGATGATCTTGTACATGAATCCCATGAGGAACCATCCTTGATATTTACATGCATGCCTTGGTTGGAATCACCACACCTAGATAATGAAGGGGTACTACAAAAAATCCTTAATTGTCCTTATGGATTCTAACAATACCTATAATTTGGTGGACCCTTATATTGAAAAACACATAGATTATTACGTATCCTTTCTCTATTTTGGGGTCATGATTGCTAATGGGGGATATAATGACCTATAAAGGGAAATGCCAATTCTTAATTATTAGAGAGTACATTTTGTAATTTTTTATATTTCTCTTGTTGGATAAGATACTACAGGTCACCTACAATGATGTTGCAAGTAGTTTGCATGTCATATGTAGGTTGCTATTATTTGTGCAACAATATCAATATAAAAATAGGGTGCTAGAATTTCTTCATATAGTTGACATACAACTAGATTTTTGCCTATATTTATTTTTGATAAGATAAGCAACATTTACAGGGTGTTGTACCCTTTTTACAGAGAGCCCAAAGGAAAAAAAAAGAACTAGTTCAAAAAAAGAATAAACTAGGAAGCACAAACCAAACACAAAAACAACTGACCGACAACCGTTAAACCACAGATTAGGACAAAATTCCAGAATATGAGTGGACTAAACTGACACCCTTAATCCTAGGTCGCGAAGAAGCGACAGATCGAGGGATTCCCTTCTTCTTCCTCAGAACCAAAGACCAGGAAGAATCAATATCCAAGTCCACTGAGTAAGGTGAGAGAAGCGGATCCTCAACAACCATCAAGGGCAAAGAGCCAACACAAAACGAGGGAGATGGTTGCATAGGGGAGGAGACAAGAATTGTCAAAGGACCAGTAGAAGCATTTGATGAAGTTCGGGAAAACACAATCTTAACAACATCAAAAAATTGATCCAAATGTGGTTCCACGGTAGGAAGATCTGGAAGAGGAGCAAAAACATGTTCTTGAGCAGGCACAATAGGGTCAACCTCCGTAGAAGAAACATCTAAAGGAGAACCCACCATGAGGTGGTCCAAGAGAGCATCCTTCCACCAAGTCGTAGCACCCTTGCGACGGGCATGAGGATAGGCAGAGGCCAAATGACCCACCAAAAAGAATCTCCTACACTGAAAGGGGAGACCCTCATAGTCCAAGAGCTACTTCCAAGGTCTGTCCTCCACCAACAAAACAACATCACCATGGAGAGGTTTGGAGATGTCCAAATCAACTAACAAATGATCTACTATAGTATGTGTTGAAAATAGGATTCCATTTAATTGCAATCCTAAAACATTAGTTATTTCATGTATATCCTAAGTTCCTGAAATGTGTTTATCAACACTAGGATTAAGAAGGAATTAATAATTGTTGAGATAATCATGTTAATTGACATTTGTAAGTTGTTCTAAATGTTAGGAACATGTGGAGACACCTTGGGATGGGCTCTTAAAAAAAATGAGCACATGGGCACACACATGGGAGGTGACACTCACCTTAAGTTCAGTTAACTGAGTGGTAAATTGAGTATACTTCAGAAATGCATCCTAGGTTCCTACAAAATAGGGATTTTATTTTATGCATGTTGAGTACCTATAAAATAGGGTTTGAAGTTCAGTTCAGTTTAGTTTAGTTGAAGTTCAGTTCAGTTCAGTTCAGTTGAAGTTTAGTTCAGTTCAGTTCAGTTCAAGTTCAGTTATCTTCAGTTAGTTTTAGTTGCATGTTAGTTGATTTTAGTTAACTTGAAATGCATGGCTAATAACTTGAGCTACATGATAGATAACAAGAACTACCTTCAGTTAATAGGAGATGACCATTCTTGCATGAATGGTGTTGAGAAATGTTTTAGTTAACAAGAAATATCTTGGACCCACTTTGGGCACCCAAGTTGGCTTCTTGGAATTAACTCCTTTGCATGCATAGATATTTTTGAAGGCCTAGTTAAGTGGGGCCATCTTTTGGGCGCCAACTTTGAGGATAAAGCCTTAAGATATTTACAGGATGAAGACTAAGTTGTGACTTCAGTTTGGTACGTCCAAATGGAAGAGGCAGATGGTTTGACATTGGTTTTCACGATACAACTCCACTTGCATGGAATAGGTGTACCTTTAAGGGTTAGGGCTTGAGCATTGTTTGTGTAACTCATTTGGAATTTACAAAGTTGGAGAAAGTCTATATATCTCAAGCAAGTTGTAGAGAAAGTTTGTAAGTTTTATTTGTAGGTTGTGAAGAAGTTTGGTGAAGGCAAAAGAGGCATTCTCAAGCAAGAATTGAAGCTATTGTAATCTACTTCAAGATTGGAATAATAGATCATTTCTTGGTGGAGTTTTTTACCCAAAAGCTTGTGCAATCTTTCTAATATCCTGTCTACTTCTTCTATCAACTTCTGTCTATATTCTACAAATAGTAAAAAGGATTAATTAGATAATCACCCAAAAAGAATATGTAAGAAAGGAAATACATATTTAGATCAACAATATTAAAGTTTTACAAGGTATTTAGCTATTAAAACACCTCAATTTTCAACTTGTGGTATCAGAGTTGAGGTTGGGTAGAGTATTGGGACGCCTTTCTCTTAAAGATTGAAGGATTTATTGGCTTAGTGGGAGCTTTTATAATTTTGATTATTTTTTGATTTTGGAAATAAGTTTTGTTACAATGAATTCACGTTTAGATATTGAAAAGTTCAATGGATCTAACTATGAAATGTGGAAATTAAAAATGGAGGATCTTCTTGAAGAAAGAGATCAGTGGTTAGCTATTAATAATCAGACAAAGACACCTACAACTATTTCAGATGAGGATTGGGCTAAGTTAGATAAAAAGGAAAGAGGAACTATTAGATTATGTCCTACTGATGCTATTCTCTTAAATGTTTTAGATGAAAATACTACATATAAATTGTGGAAGAGAATAGGTGATATTTATCAAACTAAAAGTCTTACAAATAAGCTATATCTGAAAAGGCAGTTGTATTCATTGAAAATGAAATATGGTGATGTTGTAGCACAACATTTAAATGCTTTTAATTTGATTCTCAATCAGTTAGCATCTGTAGATGTTAAGCTAGAAGATGAGGATAAATGCATTTATTACTTTTCTCCTTACCATATTCTTGGGAAAATCTAATTGTTGCAATAAGTGGCAATGGTGCAGATCCAAAGATGGAAAATATCATTCCAACTCTCCTAACAAAGGAGATGAGGAGGAAGTCTAAAACTGGCTCCCAAGATGCCTTGTTTGTTAGAGGTAGGCCTAAAGAGAAGGAATCTAACATAGACAAGAAAGGAAAGGGTAAGTCTAAAGGATGGTCAAAAACCCCTGGTAAGAGTAAGGTAAAGTGTTGGAATTGTGGAAAGCTTGGACATATTAAACAAAATTGTAAGAGTAAGAAAAAGGGATTTGATACTTCTATAGAGAAATCCACTAATGACAGTGATGAGGCATTAGTCATTTCTTCTAATACTGTTGTTGATAACTCTTGGCTTATTGATTCAGGTTGCTCCTATCATATGACTCCTAGGAAGGAGTGGTTCACTAAGTATACTGCACATGATGGAGGGGATGTCTTCTTTGGAGACAACAACACAAAAAAGGTTGTTGGCAAAGGAGAGGTAAAATTGTGTTTCAGTGATGGTAGGGTTAAGACCCTTAATGATTTTTTACATATTCCAGGACTTTCTAGAAATCTTCTTTCTGTCTCTAAGTTCAATGATTATGGAATGCATGTGACATTTGAAAAAGGTGGTTATAGATTGGTGAAAGGGAATATGGTGGTTGCTAACGGATCTTGAATCAAGACTTTGTTTAAGTTAAATACCTCCAATGTAAATATTTTATCAAATGTAGCTGAAGCTGAAAATACATGTATGCTATGGCACCATAGATTGGGCCATATAGGTGAAAAAGGTCTTAGGACCATTATAAATAGTAATTTGGTTGACGATATTCCTAATTATAATATTGGTAAGAATGAGTTTTGTGAGCACTGTGTGTTTGGAAAACAATCTAGATCTAAATTTCCTAGTGGTACAAAAAAAGCTAAAGGATTATTAGAGATTATTCACTCAGATGTAATGGGCCTTGTGGATATTGACTCTATTGGAAAATCTAGATACTATGTCACATTTATTGATGATGTCTCAAGATATACTTGGATATATTTTATGCATAACAAATCTGATGTGTTTAATAATTTTAAGGAATTTAAGGCTTTGGTTGAGAAACAATCAGATCATAAGATAAAAGTATTGAGATCAGATAATGGTGGTGAGTATTGTTTTAGGGAATTTGATGACTATTGTAAACATGCAGGAATAGTGAGATAGAAAACTACTCCATATAAACCTCAACAAATCAGAGTAGCAGAAAGGATGAACCGAACCTCAATGGAAAAAGCTAGGAGTATGTTAAGTAGTGCTAAGCTAGATCGGTCCCTATGGGCTGAGGCAGTATGTACTTATTGTTATTTAATCAATAGATCCCCTAGTTCATCTATTGAAGATAAAAATCCTTATGAAATGTGGTTAGGAAAGAAGCCTAGTGTTGCACATTTAACGATCTTTGGTTGTGAGGCCTTTGTTCATGTGCCTCAAGAAAAGCGATCTAAATTGGATCCTAAAGCACAAAAATGAATATTCATAGGTTATGGTGAAAATGTAAAAGGGTACAAGCTTTGGAATCCACTAACACGAAAAGTTTCTTTATCTAAAGAGGTAAATTTCAGGGAATTTAGAGCTTATTCAGGAGAAGAACAACCAAAGGAGAAGGATACTTCTCAAATAGTGCATTTTGAGATTGATAATCAAAAGCAACAAGATGCACATGTTGAAGAACAATTGGATGGATTGGAAGAGGAGAGTTCAGAGAGTTCTTCTAAAATAGAGGCTCAAGATGAGCATATTGAGGAACAAGTAGAAACCCCTCTAAGAAGATCTACAAGACAACAAAATCCCGTTGAAAGGTATATCCCACCTAATTTCTATTGTATTTTTGATTTAATGAGTACTAATGATGAACCCAGTTCTTACAGGGAAGATTTGTCTTCAGACGAACACAAGCTTTGGTCACAAGCTATGCATGAGGAAATGGAATCCTTAGAAACTTGTGACACATGGGATCTTGAGAGTTTTCCCAAAGAAAGAAAGGTCATTGGTTGTAAATGGATCTTTAAAAAGAAGATTGGTGCAGATGGTAATCTCGAAAGGTACAAGGCTAGATTAGTAGCCAAGGGCTCCTCCCAAAGAGAGGGAGTTGAATTTAATGAAATCTTCTCTCCCATTGCTAAACTTACTTCTATTAGATTCTTTTTGTCAATTGAACAAATGGATGTGAAAATTGCGTTTTTACATGGGAATCTTGATGAAGAGATTTATATGAAGCAACGTGATGGTTTTTTTGTAAAAGGAAAAGAAGAATTGGTTTGCAGGTTAAAGAGATCTTTATATGGATTGAAATAGTCTCCCAGAATGTGGTACCAAAATTTTGATGCTTTCGCATTGAAAATTGGTTATGTTAGGAGTGAGGAAGATCATTGTGTTTACATAAAAATAATTGATGATCAAATTTTAATTATTATCTTATATGTTGACGACATGTTATTTATAGGTAACAACAAGGTAATGATCAAAGAATTGAAAGCACAACTCTCTAGCATATTTGAGATGAAATATTTAGGGGCTGCAAAATATATCCTTGGTATGGAGATCAAAAGAGATAGAGGTAACAAAAAGATTTGCTTAAGTCAAAGAAATTATGTTGATACTATTTTGAAACGGTTTAACATGTAGGATAGTAAACCAATTAATATTCCTTTACTAGTTGGCATGAAGTTAAGTTTAGACATGAGTCCTAAATCTGATTTTGAATATGAGGAAATTCCTGAAATTCCGTATGCTAGTGCAATTGGTAGTTTAATGTATGCAATGGTCTGTACAAGACCAGATATAGCCCAAACAGTGGGAGTTCTTAGTAGGTTTATGTCTAACCCTGGTAAATAAAATTGGACCTATGTTAAGAGGGCTTTTAGATATTTACAAGGGACTTCTGATTACTATTTAGTTTATCATGGTTCTAATAACATTGATATTATGAATAGATCATTGGACATACAGGGTTTTGTTGATTCAGATTGGGTAGGAGATTTGGATAGTTGGAGGTTGACAAGTGGTTATGTGTATACTTTGTTTGGAGCTGCAGTTAGGTGGATGACTAAGAGGTAGTCCACGGTTGCTTTTTTCACCACAGAAGTAGAGTACATGGCTGCCACACATGCCTCTAAAGAGGCAGTTTGGTTACAAAGACTTGGGAAAGGTATTGGTTTTAATTGCAAGCAAGTTAAGCTTGAATGTGATAGTCAAAGTGCTATTTGTTTAGCCAAAAATCCTATGTATCATGCTCGTACTAAACATGTTATAGATGTTCAGTATCACTTTGTGCGAGAAATGGTTGAAAGTGGAAAAGTATTAATTGAAAAAGTTGACACTTTAATTAATGCTGCAAATTATCTTACGAAGCCAGTTCCTACATATAAGTTCTTGTGGTGCAGGAAGGCCATTGGCCTCGAGTCCTGTACTTGATTTAAAATTATTATTCCTAGTTTAGAATAATTGTAATGTATAATGTCAAGTGGGAGAATGTTGGAAATAGGATGCCATTTAATTTCAATCCTAAAACATTAGTTATTTCATGTATATCGTAAGTTCTTGAAATGTGTTTATCAACACTAGGATTAAGAAGGAATTAATAATTGTTGAAATAATCATGTTAATTGACATTTGTAAGTTATTATAAATGTTAGGAACATGTGGGGACGCCTTGGGATGGGATCCTAAAAAATAGGATCACATGGGCACACACATGGGAGGTGACACTCACCTTAAGTTCAATTAACTGAGTGGTAAATTGAGTATACTTTAGAAATGCATCCTAGGTTCCTACAAAATAGGGATTTTATTTTATGCATGTTGAGTACCTATAAAATAGGGTTTGAAGTTCAGTTGAAGTTCAGTTCAGTTCAATTCAACTCAGTTTAGTTTAGTTTAGTTCAAGTTCAATTATCTTCAGTTAGTTTTAATTGCATGTTATTTGACTTTAGTTAACTTGAAATGCATGGCTAATAACTTGAGTTGCATGACAGATAACAAGAACTACCTTCAGTTAACAAGAGATGACCATTCTTGCATGAATGGTGTTGAGAAATGTTTCAGCTAACAAGAAATATCTTGGACCCACTTTGGGTGCCCAAGTTGGCTTCTTGGAATTAACTCCTTTGCATGCAAAGATATTTTTGAAGGCCTAGTTAAGTGGGGCCCTCTTTTGGGTGCCAAATTTGAGGATAAAGCCTTAAGATATTTACAGGATGAAGACTAAGTTGTGACTTCAGTTTGGTACGCCCAAATGGAAGAGGCAGATGGTTTGACATTGGTTTTCACGGTACAACTCCACTTGCATGAAATAGGTGTACCTTTAAGGGTTAGGGCTTGAGCATTGTTTGTGTAACTCATTTGGAGTTTACAATGTTGGAGAAAGTCTATATATCTCAAATAAGTTGTAGAGAAAGTTTGTAATTTTTATTTGCAGGTTGTGAAGAAGTTTGGTGAAGGCAAAAGAGGCATTCTCAAGCAAAAATTGAAGCTATTGTAATGTACTTCAAGATTGGAATAATAGATCAGTTCTTGGTGGAGATTTTTACTCGAAAGGGTTTTCTCCTTGTTACATGCTTGTGCAATCTTTCTAATACCCTGTCTACTTCTTCTATCAACTTCTGTCTATATTCTACAAACAGTAGAAATGATTAATCAAATAATCACCCACAAAGAATATGTAACAAATGAAATACATATTTAGATCAACAATATTAAAGTTTCACAAGGTATTAAGCTATTAAAACACCTCAATTTTCAGTAGTATGCCCAAATTCCCTAGTTGTAGAGTCCACCATTAAGAAGCATCCAATGGTGTTGCCAATGGCTTCAAAACATGATTCCTCCCAAAAATGGAGAGGAAGATTTGGCAAACGGACCCAAACAAATTTGGTGTTCAACGACTCCGTAAGGGGGTTGAAAGAATGAGACCAAGGTTTGATGGACAAAGAATGAATACCCCACATCCACCCCTTGTCTAGAACACTATTTCGCTCCTTGGGGGAGGCAAAGGTAGCAATAAAGAAACCCCTAGCGCTTGGGTAGAGATCGATCTCCCCATCGACCAATGGCTTCTAGGAGACCAACACCCAGTCATGGAGATCTAGGAGGGAGGGCCATAGGCCATTAAATCTGCAGGCCACGCCCAGTTTCAAATAATATTCCTCATTTTCAATGATCTATGGACCACAAACCACCACAGGGGAGTCCCAAGCATAGGGAAGAGACCAACGAACCTGAGTAGGAGGCTGAGCACCCACCTTAGAAACTTCAAAGAAGGACTTAACCCTTCTTGAAGAACCCCTAGCAAAAGGTGGGACATCCAACCAAGAAGCAGGAATGAAGCCTACAACCTCGCCAACATGCCCAGCCAGGAGCCCATAGGCCACAACAATATCAGACCCCTTAGCGGACATGTCCACAAGAGGCACAAAAGCAGTAGGCAAAGGCCCAAAATGAACCTTCCGGCACGTGCATGTCACCGGGGCAATGTCAGGAGGTATGCCAAAGCCCCCAATAGGAGGCCCCCCGTAGGTCAGACCAGCGTGCGAAACCAGATCTGTGCCCAAGGCATGCTCTCCATCACCAGTTGCAGGGGAAGAGAGCTGTTGGAGTTGTTTGAAGCCGTTGCAGACATTTCAAAAAAAAATTAAAAAAAAATAAAATACACTTTTCTCTAGGGAGTTTTAGATTCTGTTTAGCTGCCCAATATTGTGTAATGTCCCCATCTCAAGCCTGACCTTTTCAATGACCGTTGGCCTATTCCGGAGACCCGTAGGCTAGTCGAAAGGAAAATTAGGGTTTCCTATTTTTAAGGATGTCTTTGCTCGAAGTTGGTGGATTCAATGGCGGATTCTTTCTGGGTTTTCAGAGAGCTTCGCAGTGGTATGTTCATCTCGGCATTCTGAGCATTTTCTGGAATTTACTATTTTTAGCAAATTCTATTTTTGGCAGTTTTTCAGTTGGGTTCAGCATGATTGACTTCCTGCTTCAGTTTGATCAGTTGGCTTGCTCATTTATGGCTTCAGGGCACAACTAGAGAGATAAGTTGAGCTATTTAATTAAAAGTCACGTTTTAATGTTATATTTTAACATTGACCCCCTTGGCCTAGTCTGCTGACTTTATGTTGTTTTGAAAAGTGGTCTTTTTGAGGGTGGCACCTTCATTAATGATTATTTTATAATTTATATTTTACCCAAAGTCAAATCAAGCTATGGAGTGGACGCATTTATTATAGTATTGATTTTATTTAAAAAGTCAATATTGAGCTTGAAGGAAATGGACGCCATCTTTGCAAGAGATTAGGGTTTTTGACTTGAAGAGGAGTTTAGGGTTTCAGGAAGTCAACGAGAAATTATAAAAGGAAGACTTTGATCATCATTTGGTATCTTTTTCTACAGTATTGTTATGCTGCCGGTTTGGCTCTGGAACTGCTTCGGGGAATGAAGGCCTCCTAGCTCGGGCATCGCTTCTTGCTTGCAATACAATGACTAGTGGTGATTTAGTCTAGTTTGTGAGTTTGCTTTGAGATTAGTGCATTGTAATCAGCTTGTAGCTTCCTTGTTTCAGTTTTGCATATTAGAGTTTTTCATGAAATTGCATTATTTGTTACAGCAGATTGTAGTTTTCTTTCATAAATCAAAAAAGACAAAAATATAGCTTCTGGGTATTGTCTTATCCTTTCTGTTGGTAGAGGCCGACCCTATTCCCAAGGTTATAGAATTTTAAGTGAAGGCTGTAATTTTTAAAAGAAAACTGCCTCTTTCAGCTGGGCCGTACTTTTTAGTTGTCTTGGGAATTGTGCATTGAGTGATAGTTGCATTTTAAGTCTGCTTTTGGTTGCTAGCTTGAGCGCCATCATACTAGGAATATTATGCATCAGAGTTCATGCTTTTTGAGTGAGTTATAAGTGAGATATGAGCATATGGGTAATTTCATAGGTTGCTGGTTTTAAACTTAAAGTGCAGATTTGAGAAAATCAGAAGTATTATTTCTATCCTTGTGAGAGTTATTGATTTGGCATCTTGAATCAAGCCAAGGGGAATCCTTAATATGTTGTAATGCTAATCTTTCTAGATTCTATGCTCTTGACAGGCGAATGATTCTCATTTTGTAAACTGACAGTAGTACTGGTAGTGATTATCAAGCTTGTCCAATTCTGATTTGTAATGCTCACTTTCATTTGAAGTTATATTGTAATAGTTACATCTCCGCCCTATGGTAGCTACTTTCCCACTCTGGGTGTTGAGCACTTTCAGCTTTTCAGTATTTTCTTTCAAGCATTGTACTTTGTAACACTCCACCATATGGTCGCCCCTCACTCCATACTGGATTGGGTAGCACATACTTGGTGTCGAGTTCCCTTTCAGCATTTAGTGTAGAAGATCCTCTGACCATATGCTCGCCATCATCGGCGCCATTCTTGGTTAGAGTTCCTGCATAAGCAATTTGTTTCAGATCCTCTGACCAATGCTCACACCTTGCCCACATCGGGATCCTGGTGTACATTCTGGTTAGAGTTGCTTCAACACGTTTTGGTTTATCTTCTAACCTTAATGGGTGCATTGTTTGTAATTTGAATTTGAAAAACGAAAAAAATTGGCTCGGAATATTTCATATTGTTGATTGTCATGTATGTATTAGATGCTTAAACTTAAAACTATTTTATGGTGTTCTACTTTAACTATTATTTTATTTTTATAATAAATAATAGTTTTTTCTGGTACTATGCTTTTCATTTTTCTATTGCTGCAAGTGATATGTTAATTTCAAAATATTTTAAAATTTCAACGGGATGTTTTAGATACTTCTTGGTTTGAAAGAAGAAACATATTATGTATTAAGATTTTTACTTGGTATCAAAGCATGAATAGATTATTGGGTATTTTGGATTGGAGGTTTTGTCACAAGTCTCTAATAATTGTTCACAAAAAAATCTTATTCTCTCTTTTTTATGCGATTTTAATTATTAGAGTATTAATATGATGGATTTATTTATTTGTTTATTTTTTTATGGGAGGCTATTGATGTTAGTTATGAAGAGTTAATATATTGGACCAATGTTTTAGTCAATGCTACATAAACTAAGGAGGAAGCCAAGTAGAATAAATCTTAAGTTGTGTATCAAATTCATATTATCTTAGATAGAAACTTATTTTTAATAATTGTAGGTGAAAATGCAACCAAGGATGCTTTGAAGAATCTATAAGAGGCTTACCAAGGAACCGACCAAGTTAAAGTGGTTAGGTTGCAAACCTTGAAGAGATAATTTTAGAATATGAGAATGTTATAACTAGAAGGTGTAAGTGACTATTGTGTGAGAGTTAAGCATGTGGTTGATTAAATAACCGGTCTTAAAGAAACTATGGACAAAGTGCTATCTATGAAAAAGGTGTTAAAGAATATAATACCAAGATGAAATCATATTTCCACCATAATTGAAGAGAAAAAAGATTTGGCAACCTTGAATATTGATAAACTTGTTAGCTCTCTTATGTCCCATGAAGAGAGACTAAAATACATATTTGAAGAAAGTGGAGAATAATTTTACCTCAAAAATAAATATCTTAAAGAATGAATGTGTTGACACAAGCATCAAAGACAAGGAAACGACCAAAATTAAAAAAATTCAAGAGAAAAGAGAGGAAGAGTAGGTTCAACTACAAGAAGACGAGGCACGTTTGATAAAATAGATACTCAATGTTATTATTGCAACAAGTATATTAAATTTTAAAAGAGAATATAAATTAATAGTTGGAAATGAAGGTGAAAGAGTTAATTATGCTAATGAGAATGTAGAAGATTCCCCAAGCAGCTTATGCTTATCCTATGACAAGGTTGAAAATAGTTCTCAAGATGTGTGTTAAATTTTTACTATCTCAATTAAATTTATAAGGGAATGCCATTACAAAATGGTTTGTTGAGGATTGATGATAACAAAATTCAAAATATGCTTGAAGTATAGGTGGTTTTTAAGAGAGATAATTCTTTTATTTTTATGATACATGTATTTACAGGCATGCAAATTTCATTTTTTCTTTCTTAGGTATTTATAAATGAGAATTCAATCTTTTAATGAGAAAGTTATTGTTATATTTTCTATTTTAGATGATTAAATTGTAAAGGATGAGATAATTAATATAATAATAGTGGTTTGTCTATGTGTTATGATTCTGGGCGTTTCTTCTTATTGTTGGTTGTTGAAGGTTGTTTTCTCACTTATTTATATGGGTTTGACCCTTTGGATTCGTAGCTCTAGTTAAAAACATTTATCATATAATCAAAATAACAAATAATTTTACTTTTGAAATAAATTGTCAATAAACTAGAATGTTAAAAATATTATATAATCATAAAAATATTTCAATTGTAATTTAAAAAAAATCATTTTAGTACAATTATTGTCTTTTTAATTACTCAACTTACTTTTTGACACTTGTCTCTTTGTTGAGACATGCCTATATTGTTGTGGTTATTGGTCATATTTGTGTCTTGTAAGAGCCTAGATTTACACTTCAAGTTCTCAAGTGAGATATATAATTTTTCCTTTACAATCTTGTCACCACTCATTCATTTTTTTTACAACAAAAAAATAAAACTTAACGATTCCCTTCATCCCTTATTTGTTCATATATTATATAATTAAGATATAATATGAATTTTCCTTTATGTATGCTTTAATTATAATGTTAGTCAATATTTAATTTGTATACCTTATTTGAATTTTACTCTTACACTAAAGCTAACTTACATTTGAAAATGAAAAGCTAATTTGAACAATTGAAAACTTGAAACCTAACATAGTAGACTTCAAACTTGCGTATTGAAGTGAAAGTATCAAATGAGATTGCATACAATCACATTTGATTTTGGTGTTGATTTACTTGCAATTATGTTTGATTGGAGTGCAAAATTTTGACTTATTAGGCATATAAATTATAATTTAGATTTTGATCTTTATAGTATAGCAAGGTCATTGAGTGTGTCTATAAAGTTCAAATTAGTCTCACTAATTATTTTTATTATGAAAAGCTAAGCATTTATTATCTGTTATATATATTAAGATTTTTTTAGTATATTTATTAAATATTATATTAGTGTAAATATCGTGAAGATGTGATTAAATTATATTAGAAGTTATTTTATTTAAAGAATTATTATTATTATTTTTGATACGTAATAGAGTATATTTTATTAAAATAGCAAAAAACGTTTATAGTGGTTCGTCATGAGAGATGCCCAGAGCACCAAGTGTGCCAGAATTTCAATCAAATTGCCCCAACCAGACAACGATCACGCAGGGTCACATTTCACAAAAACCAAGAGGGACATGACAAAAAAACCCCAAATATAGTCGAACCAGATATAGCCTAAAAATTTCACCAAACACCCCCCATTACAGCTGAACCATGTAATAGAAAACACAAAAAAAAAACATACAACACCACCTAACCCAGAAATCCATTGGCAACAAAAAATGCACAGAAATCCGACACCATGCATCACCCAAAGGTGTGCTCAAGATTGAAGGCCCTCAGAAGATAGCTTGCCCCCACAACTGCAACTTGCTTGTGCTCCACCAGAGCCATTCCCTTTAGGTCAAGGAGAAAAGGATAACATTTCACCACCTTGCCCGACTTGAAGAAGGTGAGGTAGTCACGAGGACGCGACACACCGGACCCAAAGATGAAAACCGTAAGAACTTCCTCCATGCCAACCAAATGATTTGCAATGAATAGGTGTCACATTCAGGCCTCAACATCATTTTTAGCCATTCTTATCTCCAAAAGAACAACTAGAAACCTTAAGTTTGACCTATCTAGGTCTTATATACATCTTAAGTCCACTTAGGTCCTAGGAGGGAATCTTTCTAGATAGTGTTAGTTGTCACTAGATCTTATCTTATATTTTGGAATTTAATGCTTGTGCCCTAAGTCATTTAATATTGTTGAGGTAGTTGATTCATTGTATAGGATTAAGACACATGCCAAGATCTTGTCTAATCCCATCTCACAATTTTTCGTTTATAAGCAAGGCATCAAATGTACATTAGATATTCAATCTGACAATCTTGCATCCATAATCATAGCATGACATTTCTAACATTTATCTCTTATGAAAGTTATCTTTTGTCTCACAGGTGATCTTGGGGTGTTGAGGAGTTCACCATTAACTCCTACACTTTCAAGGCTTTGTTTGGACTTGTATGGTAATATTTTTTGGTTTAAATTAAAAAAAGGACAATTTTCCTATAATTTAAAATTGTGTGATTAAATCAAATCTAATTTGATCTAAAAATTATACTTAATTTTTGTGGCCAAATTTGGTATTTACATGTACTAAGGTCAAGACCACTTTGTTGTTTTTGGCAAGTGGAAATTGTAATTGCATAATTTATAAAGTTCCAAGATTATATATTATTTGTGGGATCATTGATTAAATGGATTTGGGGAAAAAATTCTTGTGGTTGTGGTCTCATTCCTCTTTATTTATATTTTTCTCTCTTGCTAAACCATGGAGAAATTTTCAGTTCCACTTCTAACACCTTACAACTCTCCTAATAAACATATGAAATAAATAAATAATTAATATTTAAGAGGTTCTAGAGGATAGTTCATGGGGTTTATGATGAATAAAACAATGATGAAATTTGAAGGAATAAGTGGTTGAATAGTTGTGAAGAAGTCATTAGCTATTTATGCTTGTATATCTCTCCTGAGTTGTTTCACATTGAATACTTGGATACATCTATGGCTATATGGAACACATTGCCAAAATTATGTGGTAAAATTGATGAAATCCAAGGAATTTTATTGGAAAATTATCTAATAAGTCTCAATCCATGTAATTTTGATAATATACAAGACTTTTTCACCAAATTCAAGTCACTAAGAACACAATCGAAGGATTGGAAAATTGAAAAATCATATACACAATAGTGTTCTCTCAAATCTAGGATGTGAATGTTTAGTATTTGCGTCTACTTTCTCTACTTCAAAAAATACCTTTGGGAGTGATTTTAAGATGCCTTCTTTTGATAATCTTGCTATATAAATCACTAGGGAATGAGATTAGCTTATTAAAATGGGCACCTTAAAGTCTTTAAAACCACAAGCCTTGATTGTAAAGGATAAAATGGCTTCTAGTGGCAAAGAGAAGAAAAATAACACGCCTAAGAATAACAAAATCCATATTTAATTCCATAGAGGAACATAATAATTCCTCTTCCAAAGGGGAATAATCTAAGATTGAGAAGCCTAATTGTGCACATTGGAAGAAGGTTGAACATGAAAAACATTATTTTTATAAGGAGGACATTAATAAATTGAAATATATTCTTGAGAAGAACATAACCAATTTTCCTTCTAGAATGTCTACTTTGGCTTCTTATCAAAACTTTAAAAAATCAGAAAAATACCAATACCATTGGAACATATAAAAATGAAGGGAAAGCTCTTTGTGATTTTACAGGACATACCATTCACTTGGATACACTTGGATATCTATGGCTATATGGGCAACATTACCAATTTTTTTTAGGAAAACAGATGAAATCCAAGGAATTTTGTTATAAAATGAACTAATAATTCCCAATCCATTTAATTTTGAAAAAATAGTATACTTTGTCACCAAATTCAAGTCATTAATAAATTTTTTGAAGGATTGGAAAATTGAAAAATAATATATACAATTGGTACTAAGTGTTCTCTCAAAGCTAGGACCTAAATATTTAGTGTTTGTGCCTACTTTCTACGAGTCAAAGAATACCTTTGGGAATGAGTTTAATATTTTCCTTCTTTTGATAATTTTATTGTGCAACTCACTAGGGAGTAATATTATCTTATTGAAATGTTAGATCATGAAGGATAATTCTTGTTTTATAGATGGCGAGCGACGGTGATCACCGAAAATTTGAAGAAGGGGGCGAGGCAAGCGAGGATGGGTCGGAAGGTAGTAGGCAGAGGCTCCCCCACTGCCTCTCCATCCACGATGATCAGCCGACAATAGATTTGTCCTGGGAGGCTAACATGGCCATCGAAATGTTGAGCGATATGGCAATCATCTGCTGCATTTCTGGCCCTAAATACAGTCAGGAGTCTATTTGCAGTTGGTTGGCTCACACTTGGTGCTCTATGGAGATCGTGAAATTTCTCCCTAAGGGGTTCTTTGTGGTCATCTTCAAATTGTCATAGGAGAAGGACGCGATCTTGGATGCTGGTCTTTGGAGAATGGATGGCCATCTGATTTATATACAAAAATGGGTGCCGAATTTTGACCCGGTGAAATTCGATCCCTATAACAAACCGGTTTGGGTTCGTTTCTACAATTTTCCATTGGATTATTGGGTGGAGGAGTGTATTGAGAAGCTGGGAAGATCCCTCGAGATGTTGATTAGTGTGGATGAAGAGATTATTGATGGGGAATCCTACTTGTATCTTAGGATTCAGGTTGGTGTAATCTGCAAAATCCCAAGTAGATTGATTCTATGCGTTGATGGTGAGCACGGGGCGATCCCTGTGGAAATTGAAGAGGATAGGTTCTTTTTATTGCAATGCAGAAGTAGATATCATCCCGAAGCCAACTGCAAAATGAAACCGAAAATGAAGAAAGAGTGGAATCCAAAGAAACCGGAGGTCAAGACTTCTTCGAAGGATGCAAGCACGATTGGGATGGAACGTGATTCATCCTTGGCGAATGCGCACCCAGCTACGAGTGATGCCCTGGTGCCTCCCAAGGTGGTTGTTAACTTGAATTGAACCCTTGTGGTGATTTCAACAAATGAGGAAAAAGCGACTGGACTCATCTTGGGTGAGGTTGGTGCTGTGGCTGGACAAATAGCCCCCACGGGCGAATTCCTCTATGGGAACTTGGTGGAGCCTAGGGAGCTGGATTCTGATGCGGATGCCTCAGATGAGGACACAATGGATGTCACTGAGGATAGGACAATTTGGAAATATGAAGCATGCCTCATGGGTAAGTTAAAAAAAGGTAGAGGCAAAAAGTCGTTGAAACTTAAACGGGTGGAGATGGCGAAAGAATTAGGGTCACCAAGCATAAAAAAGGTTTTTGATTCCAAGGGAGCCAGGGGCTCCCTTAGGAAGCCATGAAGCCAACAAGCAAGGTTGTCAAGGGCCTAACAACCCTTGACATGTGATGCTTAACTAAGCATCAGTTTGCTTCCTAGTAAGACTTTGTCATCATTTGAAACCAATCTGTCTTAAGCTTCATGGCAATTTAAAAGATTGGTTGCTTCAGTAAATTGGTAGCAAGGCATTGTATCCAGCATACGGGAAGTGTATTTTATGCACCCTTCTTTGGAGAAAGTGCTTACAGGCCATTTCTAGTTGGAGTCCAAAGGCGAAATCAACTTGGTGGTGGGGTGAGATTTATTGCAAGATTTTATTTGGTTCTTTCCTAAGAGCTTCTAGTTTTGGGATTGGGTTCCTCTAGCTGGCCTTCGTGGACTTGGTGGTGAATGCATGCTTGACTAGCTGGATGCAGTATATGAAGGGTTCTTTGGGTTGTTTTTGGCTGACTCAGGGAAATGACTATTTCACGATGTTGGATCCAATAGAGAAGACCGAGGGTGAAGTGATTGATGGCAGGGGTCCGATTGAAGGTGTTAAGGTGAAAAGAGAGAGGAGAAATAGAGATTTAAGGGATGAGGCCCCCCATATGTGGCCTCAGGTTCCACTCCAAATAAAAGCGTTAGGTGTAGCCTTTGCAACAATTTACCAAGCAAAATAAAAAATATTACTTATTGAAATGGGCACCTTGAATTCTTCAAAATCACAATCCTTGATTGCAAAGTATAAGAAGGGTTCTAGTGAGAAAGAAAAGAAAAAGAACAAGCCTAAGAATAGCAAAATCCACATCTACTTCCACAGAGGAACATAACAAGTCCTCTTCCAAAGGGGAATAATCTAAGAAGGAGAAGTCTACTTGTGCATATTGGACGCAGGTTGGACATGATTTTTTTTAGTTTTATAAGAAGGACATTAATGAATTGAAACATCTTCTTGAGAAGAACATAATCAATTTTCCTTCTAGGATGTCTACTTTGGCTTCTTATTCTAATTCAAAAAAAATAGAATTTGATATGAAAAAAGGCCATACTATTGGAACGGATAAAAAAAAGGGAAAGATATTTGTACTTGTACATGCCATACCATACACTTGGATACATCTATGGATATATGGAATATATTTCCAAAATTATTTGGGAAAACTGATGAAATCCAAGGACTTTTGTTGGAAATGAACTAATAAGTCTCAATCTATGTAATTTTAACAACATACAAGGTTTCATCACCAAATTGAACTCGCTAAGAACATAATTGAAGGATTGGAAAATTGAAAAATCATATACAAAATTGGTACTAAGTGTTCTCTCAAAGCTAGGACCTAAATATTTAGTGTTTGTTTCTACTTTCTATGATTCAAAGAATGCCTTTGGGAGTGAGCTTAAGATACCTTCTTTTGATAAATTTTCTATGAAACTCACTAGGGTGTGAGATTAGATTATTTAAATGGGAAATTTTAAGTCTTCAAAATCTCAAGCCTCGATTGCAAAGGATAAGAAGGCTTCTAGTGGTAAAGAGAAGAAAAATAACAAGCCTAAGAATAAAAAGTCCACATCTACTTCCATAGAGGAACATAATAATTCCTCTTTCAAAGGGGAATAATCTAAGAAGGAGAAGCCTACTTGTGCATATTGGAAGAAGGTTACACATTAATAAAATTATTGTTATAAGAAGGAAATTAATGAATTGAAACATTTTATTGAGAAACACATAATCAATTTTCCTTCTAGAATGTCTACTTTGGCTTCTTATTCCAATTCAAAAAATAATAATTTGATATGGAAAAAGGCCACACCATTGGAATAGATAAAAAGAAAGGAAAATCTCTTTGTTCTTCTATAGGTCATGGATCATGGAGATGAATTCTATATTTTGGATCTTCTCATCATATGTTGTCTTCACAATCTATGTAATTCTTTTGATCCTTGTGTCATTCCACCTATTTTGATGGGAAATCATACTTACATGAATATAGTTTGGAGGGTATCAATTGATATTGGGGATACCAATTTCAGTGATATATTATATGTACCTCGTTTGTTAAACAATCTCCTTTCCATCTATCATATCACTCATGGTGGAGTAGGGAAGATTGTGAAATTTACTCTTGATTTAGTTATCATTAGAGATTTATAGAGTAGATAGATTATATCTACTAGGATAGTTGATCATGCATATCTATTATAAACCTTTTCAACCTTTATTATTGATGATGAATTTGATCATTTAGATGATGATCACACTAATAGTGTGCAATTTGAATTTTAGGAGATTTTTGGTTACTTGAACTTGGGTATTCTCACATGTGATCTAGTTCTTGAACCTTGTATTCCATCTCCTCCATCTATTGTTTCTTATGATGAGAATAGTTGATACATCTATGGCTTCTTATGATTCAATGTAGTAGGAATTTGCTTGTCTTGTAGATGCAACTACTTGGCATGAGTGCTTGATAGACATTGCAAGATTATTTTGTGGGTCCTATCTTTTAGACTTGGAGGACATTATTGAAGATATTCATATTCTCATTGATATTATATCTTATGGAGTTGAATCACCTTCTTCAAAATTTTCAAGGGAACCTTTAGACCCTTTTGTTATTTTCCACATGATCATGTGTCACAAATTGACATTGGATTTGAGACTCTTGAGAAAAATTTGGAGTAAATTTCATATTTGGATCTTTCTCTACATTCATATGGGTGATCCCACAATAGTGGTTTACAATTTTGGCCAAACTCGACACTGAAATAATTTTTTTAAACTAAATCTTCACATTCGGGCACATATAGTGGCTAAACCACGAGGAATTTGAATATGATGCAAACTAGAGTCTTATAAAATTTTATCTATAGATTCTAAAATTATTTTTTTCAAATTTTTTGGAATCAAATTGCACTTCTTTTTCCATCTCCCACAAAAACTGTTTTTTTCGAGAAAACAACACTTTTAAAAAGTGACGCACACCGTATAACACATAACTTTTTTCCATGAAGGATAAAATTATAATTCTTTGAAATTTAGATTTGTTACTCCGATATCTAGTGCTTCCACTTGGTTAAATATTTTTTTATTGAATATTTTTTCTTTAATCAGGTTTCGAAGTCAAACCAATTACAATTCAAACATAGCGCAGCCGTATAACGCGTAACTTTTTTTGTATATATATCAAAATTCAATTTTTTTTTTGCTAGATCAAGGACTTCAATATTTGGTGCACTCATATTTTTCAATTTTTTTTTTATAATCTGCTATTTTTCCACATGTGCACAACAAAGACCTTCATTTTTGATGAAAAACCTATGTTTAATAAAACTAAAAAAACAAATATATAATAAAATCAAAACATATTAAAATTATATTTGTTGGATAGCTCGTTCTGAGGACTACTGGATTCCAGTTGGGTTTGTGAAGTTTCCTCCATTTTCATCCTCAACTTGAGCTTCGAAGGGCAAAAATTCTAGTTTTTTTGTGCCAGAGAGTACGGAGGTGGGAAAAGGGGGGTTCACTAGAACCAATGGGGTTCTAGCGAACCCCCAAGGGTTCAAGCAAACCCTGGTTAATTTGAACCCCCTTCAATATGCATTTTTCTTTTATTTTTTGGGTGAGAAATGTGGGCCCAGTAATTAATGGGTTCGCTCTAACCTTTGTTTGGTCGAACCCCTTTTTGGTTCGGTCGAACTTGTAGGTTCATTCGAACCCCTAAAACCAATTTTTTTGCCATGGGGTCATTTTTTCTCAGTTTTCCTTCCCCCATCAAATTGTAAACCACTATTGTGGCTTCACCTATATCTACTAGATTTTAGATGGTCATATTCATTAGTGTGGTATGAAATACATGATTAAGGAGTGGTATATTTTAGTATCAATAGAGAGAAACATTATTATAATTTAGATACTTTATAAATTTTAAGTTTTATTCCTTCATATTCATTTTAGGAATGGGAATACATCATGAATATAACTTTAGTTTTTTTTCTTCCTAAGGGGAGGAATGTTGTTCAATGATCATGGAACATATTCTACATCTAGTTTTTGAAAATCTACTATTGACACATATTCTAAATTGAGGGGGGATATAAGGTTTCTCTTATTCTCTCTTATTCAAGGAATTTTTTGTCACATGGGGTTTTGTCCTTTTTATATTTTGAGAGAATTTTTCATTCTCTATTTTGGGGAGGTTTTTTTTTTCCATTGGGTTTTCTCCTTTTCTCTATTTATGGGAGATTAACTTGTACATGGGTACATAGCATGGAATGGTAGTTGATACAAATCATTATATATTTTCATCATTGCATCTTGACATGCTTTCTCATTCTCCCTAAGCTGCACTTAAGGGGGTTGTTGGTGTGAACAAGAATATTACCTAACTGAATTTACTTCTAGGTCTTATTCACACTAGTCTAGCTAAGTTTACTTAGGGTACACATATTATACGTATCGCTTTGTGTATCATATCATAGGATCATGAAATTTTTCATAATATTATTTTATCCTATGTCTCACCTTCGCCTATATAACCAAGGGCCTCTCATACATTACTTGTGTTGTAAATGATCATTCTATTTGAATTATTTAATAGGAATACAATTTATTCTTGTCATATTGATCTTCTCATTTCATTGCACTTTCCATTAGGTCTCTAGATCTTGGGTGGCTATCTCCATATCCGAATCTTATATTTATTTCCTTTCATCATAAAAAATCATAATTCTTGTGTGCCAATTTAGGCTTATTACATGATCCAAAAATTTCAATATTTTGACACATTTTCCCTTGTTTAATAGAATATTTACCATTATGATTAAAACTATCATTTAATTAGGTATTCAAATTGCAAAAATCCCTAGGTAAAAAATAAATGTCTAGAACAAAATTTCACCCACTTAGATGATTGTTTCATTATAATTGTTTAATAAAGGTGAAAAATTTTCTGTATCACTTTTGGAACACCTTTTAGGCACCTCAATCAATCAAAATTGTTGATGATAACAATTCTTAGGATCTCACTCAAAAAAAATTCTTACTCCAAACTTGAAAAAAACCTCTAGAGGTTCCAATAAACACTCTAGTCTAAACTTGGGAACATCGTGGTTAGCACAACTACTTTGGCTAGAATCAAAATTTTCCTAATTTTATGGAAATGACTCCATTAGTTGGCTTATTTAGTTTAATAATACTTTAAAGTACATGGTATCCTTATGCACCATGAGGTCTCCATCACCTCTTTTTATCTAGAGCATGATGCTATACGATGGTACCAATATTTCAAGAAGAATAATAGTGTCACACCTACTTGAGATGAGTTTTCTAAAGGTATCTCACTCGTTTTGGCCCTGATTTTTATGAAAATTCATTTGGCAATTGCATAAATTGTGCCAAAGAAGGTCTATTTGTGAGCACCAAAATTAGTTTTAATTTCTAGTCAACTGGTTTGTAGGACTTGATGATGCCATTTTTTTATTATAACTTATTTAAACATTACTTTACAAAATCAGAATTAGAGTTTTTTAAATATAAATTTTGGAAATAGTCTTTAAGTTTACTTCTTGACATTATGTAAGATTTCAATTCTAGGAATAGACAAACTTTGGAAATAGTCATTAAGTTTAGTTCTTGACATTATATAAAAAGAGGTTGATAATTGATGAATTTAATTGACATAAATTAAATATAATATTTTTTAGATGTTCATTTTAAAAATAGATAACCATTGCTTTCTTTACACTAAAGAAAAAAGTCAATGATTGATGAATCCAATATTAATAGTAAATTCAATATAAATGAGTATCTAATTTTTCTGTTTGCTAATTGAAAATAAAATAAAGTATTTGTCTGAATTCTTTTAGACCACAAACAAGGGACAGGTTTGTGTCCAAGTTGACAATCCATGGCCTAAGAAATTGACCAATATGAATAAAAGAAGTTTTTCTATATATACCCAACTCTATTGATCCTTTCTTTGTTATGTGGCATTGCATTTTATAGCTCTAGATTGAGAAGACATGGCTTCCAAGGCAGCTGGGAAGAAGCTAGTGGTCAACCAGTCCATTCCAATGGAACAGAAGATCTCCAGGGCAGAGAAAAAGCTGCCCTCAGTGGAAAGCAAAAAGAAGGGAAGAAAGAAGAAGAAGTTGAGCGAGACATACAACAGTTACATATATAAGGTTCTGAAGCAAGTCCACCCAGAGGTGGGTATTTCCAGCAAAGCTATGGGAATCATGAACTGTTTTGTCAATGATATCTTTGACAAACTAGCCGGTGAAGCCATCAAACTCACCACTTTCAGCAAAAGGACCACAATCACTTCCAGGGAGATCCAAACATCTGCAAAACTCATGCTTCCTGGAGAGCTTGCAAAGCATGCGGTTTCTGAGGGCTGCAAGGCTGTTACCAGATTTACCACTGAATAATTCAGTGTTTCTTTATTAAGGGTGTCAAAGTTTTGGTGTTAAAGGTCTTTCTATTAAAGGTGTCTAGATTTTTCTGTTATAGATTTTTCTGTTATAGGTCTGTCTATTAAGGGTGTCAAGGTTTTGCTGTTAAAGATCAATAAAATTCCATCTGACAATGGTGGTGATGCATAGATTGAAATGGGTAGTTATATTTTGAAATGGGTGATCATATTAATATTATGTTTTCGATGAATAAGTGTTCAGATTATTATTTTGTTTAGACTATCGTTTATAAAATAATATTTCCTTTCAAAACTTCAAATAGATTAAAGTGATATTAATGATGCTTTGATCAATCTGAACATACAACATTGTTGGAATCACTACGTTTTGAGAGCTGTATCTTTCATATGATTTGGTTTTTGGCTGTAAATTTTATTGCGCCATTGTTGGAACCAGTGTGTTTTGAAAGCTGAATATTTTATATGATTTGATTTTTAATGGGAATTTAATTTGGCCATTTATGAAATTACCATATTCTAAAAGCTAAATCTATTGTATGATTTGGTTTTTAAATAAGAATTTTTCTTTTGGCCGTTGATGGAATCAGTGTAGTGACAGCTAAATCTTTCAAAGGATTTGGGTTTTGCATGTAAATTTTATTTGAAGAACTGTGTTTTGAATGCTAAATCTTTGACATGATTTGGTTTTGAGTGCGAATTTTATTTGGGCATTAATGGAATAACCGTTTTGTAAAAACTAAATCTTTTATATCATTTTGATTTTGAATGCGAATTTTACTTGCCATGAAGAATATTAAATGAACTTTTCCTATGCTCAGATTTATAAAAAACACTGATTTTTTTTCTTTATCTTCTTCTTGCAGTAGATATTACAGAAACTGTCAGGAATCTTATGAGTTCTCTTTCACTTCTGGTTTTATGAATCTTATTTCTCTTCAATTTTTGTCCAGCTAACTAAACGTTTGAGAGCTTCTGGTAAGCTGAAATGACATCTATAACAAAATAAAGAGACTATTTAGAATATATGTTTATTTGGACTTTGGGAATACATCTTCCATATTGCGTATATGTCTATATACATGTTTATCAGCAGGATGATGACTCAGTAGCTGCAGCATTAAGGATACATACAGATTATAAGTTTTTCTCTCTATATGAAGGTTTTTTAATACTAACTCATCAGTTTTTATTTCAATCAGGTGTATTGGTACCATAATCATGGGTGAAATGGTTTTTCAGATTAAATAATTAATGTTACTAATCATTACAGGGTATTAGATTCAACAATCGAAAGATTAGGGAAAATAATTGTTAAATTTGGTATGGATTCACTAGGAGTTGAATCTAGGATATCTCATGTGTTCTTAGGGTGTTCTATGGTTGAGCTACAGATCATTTTGGTGACTGGTGTGGTTCATTTTCCAACACCCCATTTTGAGCCACACTGTAGGTGCTCAGGGATTAGAGCTTGACCTAGTTCTGCAGACCACAAAATCATGATGATATTACTGCATGTAATTCATCTCCAATGCAATAAGGAATCAGGCATATAGAATAGGGTAGAATCATGGGAAGAGTCATGAATCAATAGTATCAACCATTCAATACATAAAACTCAAGCCTTAAGACCCTAGTTTAACAATGAAGCACAAATGAATCTCTAAACATAAACAATAAAGCAATATTACCAATAATTCCTACACCATGATTGATTCACCTTCATTGCTCTTCTCCGTTTTGCTTTATATGTTTGCTTGCCTTCATATTTATATTAGGCAAGAATAAGCTTAGTGATAGTGACAACAAAATATTGTAGTAGTTGTACTTGGGTCGAATCATTAGCTCATTAGCTCATTAGGGTTTGAAATGAAAGTGATAGGTCTCTTTTATAGAAAACCAAACTTGAATGAAAGGTTAGGATTGAAAGATGAAGAATGATGTTATCAATAGATGAGATTGCTTTAAGAAACAAAGAAATAGGGTTAGGGAAAAATCAGGGTTTAGTTAATGATGGACGTGGAGATTAAAAGGTAATAAAACCTCATCAATGGCGGAGGTTGATTGAGATGTGAAGAGATACAATACAAAAAAAGAGGTTGCTGGACTAGTAAATTAAATAATTATAAAATTAATAAATTTGGGAGTCAAAACAAATAATTAAATTTAATGAGAACAATTATTTAACTATAGAAGAAGAGGAAAATTTGACTTTTAATTAAAAGAAGAGGAAAATGACAAATTAGTAAATAATTAAAATAATTATTTACTAGTGGAGAAAATAGGTGGGAATTAAATAAATAGGATTTATTTAATTGTAGAAGAAAAGGTTAATGAATAATTAAATAATAAATATAATTTATTTAATTAATAAAAAGAAGAATAAAAGAGAAAATAGGTTAATTAAATAATCAAAATTATTAAATTAATAGAATAAATGTGACTTTAGACAATACTTAATTAATTAAATATGAATCTGTTATAGTCCACCATTAAGCTACCTGTCCTCTTGGTGATCAGTCCATCTTTGGTTCATGGGGCTTATTTTCCAACATCGCTCTTGAGCCACATTGAGGAGCCTAGCTTGACTTGCCTTTGTTGATGTTGGCTTTGGCTCTATGTTAAACTTTTCATAGACTAGGACCTCTCCTTTGTTGTTGGGGTGCTCTACCATAGAGCTACTGACCCTATTGATGAGCACCCCATCTTTGATTTAGTTGTAACTCATTTTCCAACATGAATAATAAAAAACAATTTAAATTGAAAAGATTAATAAATATTAAATAAGTTTATATTTTAAAAATTAAAATAATTTTAATTGTTTTTGAAACATGATTAGAAATAAAAGATTGAAAATTAAGAATTATGATAATAATATAAAATCTAATAAAATTCTCCATATAATTTTGATTTAAGACAACTTATAGAATATTTTTTGAAATATATATTTCCTTCAATTAAGAGGACTTTGAAATTGGGTTTGATGGTCCTTTGCATATTGTCACACATTTATCTAGTTTCTGACATTTCCACCCATGAGGAATCATTGATATGATTGATTGAAAGGATTTCAATAACAAAAAGAGTTACATAACATGTTAAGTATTTCTAATGATTTATACCATTTCAATTTAGGGGAGTTGTTAGGATGGTTGATTTAAGGAATGGTAAGGTCAATTTATTTATAATATTTTTTAATGAATAAGTGTCTACTTTATTATTTATAAAAATTAATATTACATATATTAAAAAAAGGTGAATAAATAAAAAATCACATCCCTAAATTCCGAACGAGGCTAACACCCAAATCACAAAACACCTAAAAACCAACTACTAAGTGGAAACAATAGTAGTAAAAAGGGAAGGAGGAGGGTCTCGGTCATCTATTTTACCACATACATTAGTGGGGTTTGGAGTGCAGCCCATAGGAGAGTCCCAACCCTCATCATCTTTATCCTTATATTTTCATCATAGGTCAATGAAATAACTAGAGCCAGTTGAGGAAACTTGTTAAAATTTAACTAGCTAGAGGCTCCACTAAAAGGCCACTTAAGAGATCCACTTGTCGGAGGTGGAGCATTTCCAAACAGGTTGTAACACACTTCAATGTGCATGATATCCTCTTCTAGTCGAGGGAGTAGCCTACAATCAAGAAACACAATTAGTACAAGCACAAAGAAGTTGACCTTACTGGCACTTGTGAGGAGGGAGACAGGGGAACTATTGCAACAACATACAAGGCATTCCCCCAACAGTCAAGAAAAACTTGGAGGTGAGCCACTTTTCAGGAATATTTTTTAGATTGCACTTGGATATGTAATAACCCATCAAAACAAATAATTGCATTAGAAAAAAAATGAAACATGATGATCAACAAAACAATGATCTAAAAAACTATAGATTTTTTATCTTTCCATATGCTAAAGAGAATATCCACTCTAAAATCATGCCATATCTGATTGAATTTGTGGGGGATATGAGGCCTATCTCTCAAAAGCACCATATGCTAGGAAAAAAGGTTCTTTTTGGATTAGATGAAAAGGAGTGAATCTAATTCTAGAGTTTTAGGGCTTTGCAATAAAACCATAATTTTTTTTTAAAAGACTCCAACTACACACATAAGGGGCAATGAGGTTCTCAAATTCCCATATGAACTAACCATATCACACTAGTAATCCTTGGAAAATAATACATTAGATAAAGTGGGCCAACTTGGGTTCCAAAATAGTAGACTGGATTGTGAGAATATTGTGTTGCCAAATTGAGACTAGGAGATCCCACAATACTGGTTTACAATTTTTGGCCAAAATAGACACTGAACTAATTTTTTCTAACTAAATATTCACTTTCGGGCACCTATGGTGGCTAAACCGTGAGGAATTTGAAGATGATGCAAACTAGTGATTTGTTACATTTTTTCTGTAGATTCTAAATATATATTTTTTTATTTTTTTTGGAATCATATTGCACTTCTTTTTCCATCTCATTTGAAAACTAGTTTTTTCAGTAAACACCATTTTTAAGGAGTGATGCTCACCGTATACAACATAATATTTCTTCCATGAAGGATAAAATTCTAATTTTTTCAAATTTAGATTTGTAACTACAATATCTAGTGCATGAAATTGGTTTTATAGGATTTTATTTAATATTTTTTCCTTAATCAAGTTTCAAAGTCAAACCAATTATAATTTAGACATAGGCAAACTGTATACAACATAACTTTTTTTATATATATCGAAATTCAATTTTTTTTGGTTGGATCAAGGACATCAATATCTAGTGCATTGATATTTTTCAATTTTTTTAAAAAATATTCTATTTTTCCACTTACATGTAGAACAAAGAGCTTGATTTTTGATGAAAATCGTATGTTTAATCAAATTGAAAAAACAAATACATAATAAAACCAAAACCTATAAAAAATACATTTTTGGTAATGAGAAATGAATTTAATTCAAGCATGCCCAAATGCTAAGCCAACAACTCCTTATATAGATTTCTCATTGACTTTTCAAGAAGCTTCTAGAAATATTATTATTTTATTCCTTTAAGTGGCTTTATGATATAATATTTATTTTAAGTCACTTTATTAAATTAATTAAATATAAAACCATCTTTTAAAATTAATTTAATACTTACTCCCTTATTTCTCCAGTTTAGCCTTCGAGAAAAAATAAAGGCTAAATGCTCATCAAGGTGGGTATAGAAATGGGGACATGACAGTCCTCCCTTCCCAAAATTGCTTGTCCCCAAGCAATTGAAAATTGGGATGCTGAAGACTACATTCTCCTTCCCATGTGGCATCCTCTGCTGGTAGACCTCTCCATCTCACCAAATACTACCTAAAGTTACCCTTTTCCTCAATCTCCTCTCCTGGGTATCGACAATCTCCTTCGAAATTAGGACCAAATGTCCCTCCTCATCAATCGATGGTAGCTCCAAGGAGGTAGTAACTTATTGTCCTAATGCCTTCTCGAGGAACAAAACATAAAATAAACTGTGTGTCTTACTGCTCTCTGGCAGTTCCAACTCATAGGTTACCTCCCCTACACACTTGATGATCCTGTAGGGTCCATAGAATCAAGACTTGAGTTCCCTCACACTACTCTTCCTCAAAGAAGACCACCTGTAAATTTATAATTGAAGGTAAACCAAGTGTCCAATATAAAACCTGTGTTCAATCCTATGTCCATCAATGTATGTCTCCAATTTACTATGTGCCACCTACCCACTATCCTAGAGTGCCTACAAGTTCTACTTTCTCTATTGAATCCAATACTTAGCCTCAAAAGTTCTACACTCCCCAAAATCCAAGCTAGTGCCTAACCATCTGAATAGATCTTGCAAAAAGGCACTCAGGAACTCACTGTCTTTATCACCACCTAGGAATCTCGACAACTCATGCAATCTAATGATCTATCTGAAAAACAACTCTTCCAACCAAGAACTACAGTGGAGATCCTCGAGAATCCATAAAAAAACTCCACTTGGATCCCATGGACTGATTGGAAGTCCTCTAAACTCCACATCAATTGACTTCTGTCACACCACTCTGATAACCCCTAGAGTCCAATTGAACCAGACTTCAAACTCTTGATTCTATGAGAAACTTCATAGTGAGAAAAACTTTGACTCATCACCTAAAATTTGAAGTATATCATACCAAAGTGAACCCATACTCCTCTTATTCAGTTCATCTCTTTGAGACAACAAAATCATAGTCAAATCCTATGTATGTGGGCTGAAGGAAAACTGTTGAGCACACCTCATAATGCAATCAAGGTGAAACCCTCCTACCTGCACTAATGGAATACCAAATTAGTCATATTTATCCCATCCAATACTCCCATCATTAGAAGAAGACTGACAACTCACAACTAGATGAGTTGGTCTTGCAGCATTGTCATCACAACCTTGTGCAACCTTGTCAACAAGACCTCTATCAGATAGCAATTGCAAGTGTCTTTAATTACTATCAGGAGTGGAAATAATACCATCATGAGTGCCCTCAAAGTTCTCAAGAGAGGTTGGAAGAACACAAAATTCTAGTGTAAAAGACTTAGAAGAAATTGTCACCTTATGAAAAGACTGACCAATGTCAATCTCAAAAGTGCCAATCTAGAGCCTTGTGCTCAAATTTTCCATAACACCCAAAAATGCAGCCAATACTAATGTTTCTATGTCATCATCAATCCAATCCAAACTTAGAGGTATTCTTAGAATGTGAACAATGCCTAGTATAGGTGCATAAAAACATATACCAACATCTAAAAAGTTGTTAGCATAAATTAGAACAACACCATGCAACCTATGAATCAAATCCATCATGGAGCAAAAAGTATATCTACTACGCAAAGATGAGAAGAACTCATCATGTCACTCCACCCTCTAACTCAAAAATAACCATCCCAATCTCTCCTCTCTATACCAACAACTACTGCCCTTAAAGTGTCACTTGACAGAACTCCAACCAACAAAGAAGGACAACCATCAACCAATGAAGTAGGAGGTGTTATCTCTCAAAAACATAGGTTTGAACCACGAAAGGTTTCCAAGCTTTCACAACATTTCAAGGTAACAGAACAAGGTTTGAAACAATTAAACCTTCTACTCTTTAGGTGTTGCTAGACCTAGGCGGGTGTACCTAACTGAATTAAGTAGACTTGACTTTTGATCTTTTCCTATTGCCCTAGTTTGTCCACGATGGAAAATTGAAATGGACAAAATAAATCAAATTTGGTATAAATTGTATATCAATATTCAAAACTAAACCCTAATATGCTCAGTTAACAGATGTAAAAATGTGAGTGAAACTAAAGAATGAAAACGAAAAGACCAGTGCCTTATAGGGTTCATGGAGTCGAGAGAAATCTGAAATGAGTTTATTTGTTCTGGCAGACGTTCAAGTTATTTAGCATTTTATTTGGTTTATAGCTTGTATAAACATGTAGGATTGTGATTATTGAGTTCTTCTTAATAATCCAATTGACATTCCCTAATTACTATGATCAATTCAAATAATTTAATCTTTACTGGAAAGAAACAATTAATTGATCATACAAATGCAGAAAATGTGCATTGACGAACTAGGTATAAAATTGTTTACACCAATTCGAATAACCATAAAACACCATTATGGAGACAACTTCAATAATACTTTTCAACAAATATCATAAACAACTGATACCAGAAAACACTGCACCATCGTATTAGATTTTCATTGATATCTCCATAATTTTACATATGCAACCAGTTCTCATCCTTGCCAAAAAATTGTATTTTGCTGTCTCTTCTCTATTCTCTATCTCCTCCTCTAACCCACCATATTGTTTTCAAAATGGACATTTATACATTGAGAATACGAAAGGACGCATCCTTTCGAAAATAGGAAAAAACAAAATACAAAACAAAAGATAGAGAATAATTAGGCTCTAGTTAGCCACAAGTGAGTCTTAGCGAGGTGGTCCAAATAATCCCGGCACTTATACATATCTGCATCTCTGACAACATTCCGGATCGTGATTTCCATCTTGAACATTTCCTCATTCTGCTTGCTCACTTCCTCTAATGCTGTATCCTCTTATGGCAGTTCAGACATCACCTATGAACTTGCACTTGTCATCTAATTTATCAACCTCTGCCCTAAGTTGTGCCGACCTTCTAGCTTTAGGCCCCGAGCTAGGTAGTTGATCAATAAGGTCTTGGTTCAACCTCCTTTCAGTGCCCTCATGCCCTATATCAACCTTTTGTTTCTTTCCTTTTGACAGACTACTCTCACCAAGCTTTCTACCCTTACCCTTTCTAGAACCAGAAGACTCCATCTTCAAGTTTACAGAATCAAAATGTGAAAAACCAAGAAACAATTACTTACAGTATTTTGCTCTAGCTCCTTAGACTGAAAAATGTCCCTGTTCTCTGTTCAACATGCCAATTCACCTACAATCAATTCAGAACTGAAGAATTGATACAAACTTTACTGTTATATCCCGTCACGCCATTAATGAAGCACGAATGAAAACCCATTTGAAACTAGCACTATCGCATCAAATATCCTTTCAATGAGAGACTTTCAAATATGGGGCAAAGTCCTTTTGCAACGTCTATTACACCCTTCGCCAAGACATAACGTGGTCTTACCGACACTTGGGATCAAAAATAATGATGATTGTTACTTCTTTTTTATGTCTCTATAACAATTCCGAGTCAGGGAGATGTTACATAGACTTCATTGTGTCATACCGATATGCATTCTTCAAGTCATTTTCCAGTCATTGAGACAAAATTACCCTTTCACCGATGAACTCTCATTTTGGTGTGTCCACCAAGTATTCTCACCGAAGAAATAAACCCACCAATGAAATAATACCTTCGGAAAAACAATAAATCTTCGGGAATACTCATATCGATGCCAAATGTCTTACCAAAATCACTCCTCCAGATTACTCCTATTCGGTGAAACTCACCCCGAACTACTCATCGGTATAACATTCAAACTTTGGTGAAACTTATGTCGAAAAGTTCTTCTCCTGGCGATGCATATCTCTATCGGCATATCTTTCAAATCGGCAAGACCTCAATACTCTCTCCAATAGCCTTTTGAATCCCCTTGTATTTAGTTCGGCAAGACAGGAGTCACATCGCCAAGACCTTCCCCGATGCACATAAGACTTACCGAGACATTTGCTTGCAAGCCATTCGGTAAAACAAAATGATTTCATTATGACTTCATGCCGATACCAATCGGTTTAGCCGAAATGACCCCTCCACATGTTAGTCGGTAAGACAAATTGAATTCGCCGTGACACTACAATGATGCCCTAGCATATGCCAATATATTTTTTCTGTATGCCGGTCGGCAAGAAAAAATACTTCGCTATAATGTTACCCTGAAATGCCTATTTTGCTGATATGAATCTTCTCAGTCGCTGAAACAAAAGAAAAGTCTTGCCGATTGTCTGCAACAAATACATGTTAGTGAAAAATATAGGTCGGGGAGACTTTTACTATGTCTTACCTATATGGGTCCTTCAATGAAATATGAAGAGCTAGATAGATTCTAATGGGTCACATGACAAAAAAAAAAAGCAATACAATGCAAAGAGGGAATTTTATGCTTATGATGAGGACTTAATGCTGGAAACTCTTGAATGCAATAGACTGTAAAATAAAAATTTTACAGTTCTAACAGTTGCTCTGTCTGGGGATGAATGATAGCAAGATCATTGCAAGGATTCATATTTCTGGGTGAGCAGACCAAACTCAGAGTGATGGAACATGTGAGCATGATGGAACAGATGGCAATGGAAAAGAATGAGACCCTATACTACCGTACATGGAAAAAAAATATTGAAAAAAGGAAAATTGGGATTGTCCATGTACTTGCAAATCCTGTCCTTTTATATCCTAGACTACTATGCATGGAAAAGAATTTTAAAGAGAATCATCAAGAGTTGTCCATGCACTGGCAACCCTCAATCCTCTGTGTTACCTCAAGAGAAAAAATGTTTCAGAAATTGCCCATGTACAGGCAATTCCTGATCCTCACCAAACATATTCTGCAGGTAGTATGAGTCTTCGCCTTTCTTTCCAACCACCACAAAAGGCCCTAGCCACAAGGCTTCAAACTTCCCATGTTTTCCCTTCTCTTGGCACCTTGCATTCCACATCAATACTAGATCACTTTCTCCAAATTTCCTATCCTTTGCTCTTTTGTCAAATAAATATTTCATTTGCACCTGCAACTTTATATTCTAATTTTGAGGCACTCTCCTTATTTCATCCAGTTTAGCTAGCTGCTCCATCCTTTCCTCCATGGGTTCAGGAATATCCAAATCTTCCTAAAGAACAAACTTATAGACTGGTAACAAGTTCTGCAAAGGCATCCTGGCCCGTGCTCCATACACTAACTCAAATGGGGACTTCCCAATTGCCTTCTTCACCATAATTCTATCAACCCATACAGCCAGTCTTAATTTCGCATCCCAAGCCTTCTTGTTCTGACCTAGCATCCTTCTTATAATCTTCAGAAGACTCTTATTGCTAGATTCTGCTTGTCCATTAGCCTGTGGGTGATAAGGAGTTGCATAAGAAATGACAATACCATATGTGCTACATAAGCCTTTGAACTCATCTGATCTGAAACACATTCCATTGTCAGTGATCAACCTCATTGGTGTACCAAATCTAGTAATGACATTATCCATCAGAAACTGTGTCACCACCTTACTTGTAGCTTGTTTAGTTGGAATTTCCTCTACCCATTTGGTAAAATAATCAATGGCTACCAATATCCACCTATGTCCACCACTTGATTTTTCTTGTATTTCCCCAATGAAATCAATTCCTGCAAGGGTCGAAGTGGCAAAGCTCCCTGATACTTCAATTTTCCAGAGAACTTCTGGCAAGCTTCACATTTTCTCACATGTGCAAAAGAGTCATTAAAGACCTTTGGCCAATAATATCCTGCCCTGAGAATTTTTTGAGTAGTCATTTTTGCCGAGTAATGTCCTCCACAAACCCCTTCGTGCATTTCGCTCAAAACATGTTTAGATTGAAATTCATCCAAACATAACAATAATATGCCATCCCTATTTTTCCAAAATAAATCTCCATCCATAAAAACATATTTAGACGCCTGTAACTTCAACGTTCTTCTCTGGTTGTCATTCATTCCCTCTGGAAACTTAATGTATTTAAGATAATACATGATATCTGTATACCACTGAGTATGTTCAATGCTTGCAATTACATTTTCTTCTTCTACATTGCAAATTTGATTTGCTTCAATATTTTCCTCTGCCATTAGTTTAGGCAAACCCTAACCTCTGACCAATTTAGTAATTTGTATCTCCATGTCAAATTCTTGGATTTTGTTGATCCATTTGCATCTTTTACCTATTACTTCAGACTGTGTCAGAATATCCTTGAATGATGCATGAGGAACATAAGCAACTACCTTAGCTCCAACAAGATATGGTTTGAAAGCTTTTACAACCTTTACTAGTGCAAATGCTTGCTTCTCCACTATATCATACTTTAATTCAGATCCCTGTAATGAATTACTGAAGAAAGATATAGGTTGTTCATGACCATCTTCATTCTTCTGTAGCATAACAGCTGCAACAGTGTGCATTGAGGCAAATGAAAAAATCTGAAAAGGTTTTGAATTAGGAGATTTAAGAACAGAAGCCTCCTTGATGGCTCATTTAATAGATACAAAAGCATCCAAAGCCTCTACAATCCATTCTATCTTCTGTCCTTTTCTCAACATTCTTGCTATGGGTTTAACAATCTCAGCAAAGTTAGAGACAAATCTCCTAACAAAATTTATTTGTCCAAAGATTGATTGTATTGCCTTAACATTTTTAGGGACAGGAATTTTATCAATGGCCTCAACCCTTTCGGGATCTATCCTAACCCCTTCCTTTGAAAAATTATGTCCCAAAAGTTTACCCTCTGTAATTGCAAAATTACACTTCTTGGGGTTTAAGCTAATACCATATTCAAGAGCTTTTATAAATACCTTTTCCAAATGATAAACATGATCTTCAGCCTTCTTGGAGTAAGCAGTGAGGTCATCCTGATACACCACCATGAGAATATTGATCAAATCAGCAAACGCCACATCCATGGCTCTTTGAAAAGTCACCCCTGCATTAGTGAGACCAAATGGCATTCTCAGATAAACTCGCGTTCCCCAAGGAGTCGTGAATGTTGTTTTGTATTGTTCAGACTCTTTAACCTTGACCTGATTAAACCTTGAAAATCCGTCCATCATAGACAACAATTCGCAGCCTGTCACCTTATGTAATATGGCCTCCATATTTGGCAGAGGATAATTGTCTTTAAGGGATGCTATGTTTAGATTTCTAAAATCTACACATAATCTGATATCTCCATTTTTCTTTCTGACAGGGACCAAATTTGAAACCCACGTTGAATGTCTGATAGGCTTAATAATTCCACCATCTTTGAGCTTCACCAATTCCTCTTGCATTTTAGGCTCTAGAGTTGGATTTATAGGTCTTTGCTTTTGTCTTAATGGTTTAGCATCTGTTTTCAATGGTATTTCATGCTGAAACAAGTCTTCTCTATACGCTTTTAGATCTTCATAAGACCAAGCAAATACATGTTTATACTTTCTCAACAATTCAATCAACATTTTTCTAATTGCAAGACTTATCCTTTTACCAATGTACACCTTTTTTGGTGCCATCTCAGTTCCCAAATTAATTTCTTCAATATCATCCTTTCCAACTCGTGTTTGCTTCATTAAAGACCAATCATTTCCATCATATACCCTCTCAAGTGCCACCAACCCTTTAGGAAGTTTATTTGTCTTAAGCTGCAAAATCTCCTTCCCAGATACTGTTTCTTTTCCATCGACTTCCCCAATAAAGGCATTGAAGTCGATCTCTTGGGCTTCATACTAGTCTATACAATGAAGGAATTTCAAAAGATCAATGCCATCATTAAAAACTTGCCAGCTATATACATTATCAGGCATAGCAAACCTTGTCTTGAGTTCAATTTGTGACACTCCAGCCAACGTAACATCATCTCTCTTCAACGCTACATTAGCTAGAAAATCTGCCATTAAATTCTTCGACCTATCTACCCACTCAATTGAGAAGGCATCAAGCAACTCAATTGTATCCCACACAACATTTCTATATTGCTTTAGTCTTTTGTTTTTTGCTGTATACTTTGACCTAATTTGTGAGACAACTAACTCTGAATCTCCTAGAACAGCCAACAACTTTATTTTATGCTTCACCGCTATATTCAGCCCAGTTAATAGAGCTTCATATTCTGCCACATTATTTGTACATTCAAAAGTTAACAGGAATGAATACTTAAATGTAATACCTTCAGGTGAAACAAACACTATTCCAGCTCCATTGCCTTCTTGGCTATAGGCTCCATCAAAATACATTTTCCACACACTATTGTGGTTTTGTGCAGCATGATTTTCAATAGGGTCACTATTAGTCAATTCTGGTTGTGCTGGTTCTATATTGAAACTCCCAAGATCAACATCACAAAAATAGTTGATTTGGTCTTGTGGCACATAGTCAATAAGTTGATTCATCCTCAGTTCCCTGTACAACTTCACCTCTTGGCCATTTATCGGAATTGTTGCATAAGATAGATCGAAGTGGACATTTCCACCAATAGCTGCTGTCCACTATCTTGATAAAAGCATACCAAATTGAGGAGGGGTGTCTATCACTGTTATATCAATATTATAAGCTACTTGAGGAGAAGAAGCTATCTTGACTTCTACATCTTTCATTATACCCACCACAGGAATAGGTCAGTTATCCATTGCATAACATTTTCCTTCATATGTATCCACCCACATGCCTAGCTATTCCATCACTCCTACTGGCATAATATTCATGGCAACACCAGAATCTATCATGCAATTCCTCAATAATTTGTTATTTATGATTAATTTAATAAAGAAAGGATCAACTTGTGGCGGACTTGTCAATACATTACTCAAGCAAATTTCTGGGATGTTTACTTTATCCTGCTTATTTTTAGCAGTCATTTTATTTTCAGAACTTACATGTTTTTCACTTTCATTTGTTACCAATTGCATTGCACTGTCCCTGTATTCTTTAGTTTTCATCATTTCAAGAAGTGGGAGAGACATCTTTACCTGAGACAAGGCTTGAGTGAAATCAAAAGAAGAACCTTCTGCCTTAATCACTTTCTTTTGTTCAGATGTTTCTCCTTTATTCTCTCCTTTTTCTCTTCTACCTGACATATCTGTCTTTTTAATTTCTTTGTGTAATTCTTTTACTGCATCCTTTTGGATAGGATTTTGTTTGCTTTCTTCACGTTGTTTGTTTTCAGTCTTCTTTGAAACTCCTTGTATAACTTTCTGATCTTTCATAAAGATACTAGGACACCTTACTTCTCATTTACTATCCTATTTCTCAACCAGTACTTATTCTTTGCTTCTTCAACTGCAGCAACAGTTAATCTCTCTATTTCCTCATTAGTAAGTCTCCTCACATTACTGTGAGTGGGAACCTCAACAGGTTGTGGTTCTACATAATCATCCTCAAAATTAGAAAAGACATGTTGCTCAGCCATATGGACATTGTACCTTTGTTCTGCAACATCATATTCATAACCTCCCTCCTCCGAAGATGAGTATCTCTCCTCAACATGGTGAAAAACATTTGAAGTTAAGTAGACCGTGTGATCTTCTCCACCATCTCCCATTAACACTCCCTCCTCTTGTATCCTCTGGGCTACAACACAATACTCAGGGGAATGTGGCTTATCACAAGCCTCACAAAAATAATTGTTATTCACCATATATGTTCCCTTCTTTCTCAATGGATCAGGAGTATCCTTGTCTCTAAGCCTATTTGTCATAGGTTTTCCATCTTTCCAATTTGTGTTATAAGGCATATCATGCAGCCTAGGCCTATCATTCCTACATGTGTTCTCCTGCTTATATTGATAATTATTGCTTTGTTGAAGAGCTCTAGGGTTGTCTCTCTTATTCATTATCCTAGCAGCCTTTCTGTTGTTCTCAATTGTTAACGCTATCTTTTGGCTTCAGCTAAGTTCCTTGGGAACCTATTTCTCAACTCATACCTTGTTTTAGGGTTGAATGCATTCAGGTAAACACTTAATGCTACGGAGTCTGGTAACTTTGATCCGAGAGGTACTCTATTCTGCAGTTTATTGAATCTTCTGTTAAAATCAAAGATTGAATCATTCTGACCCTTCTGAATTCACATTAGTTCATGGAGAGCAGTGTCTGGTGCACTTAGATTCCCAAATTGTTCAAGAAATTGATCTTGAAATATCTGGAGAGAATAAATAGAAGTTGTTGCCAAGCTATTGAACCAATCCCTAACTTCCTCAATAAGGGACATCATGAATAACCTCATATGAAAATCTTCATAAGGTACATCCAAATCTTAAATGAAGGCATTGAAACTCCTTAAATGATCCTCAACAGTGATTGCATTACTCCCTGTTAATTTAGGCACCAAATTTCTCCAAGAACCATCCATAGGATAAGGGTACAACTGAAACCCTATCAAATCAAATTGTCTGATCATAGTAGTATACTGATGAGGAGGAGGGTTGGGTGGATATTGATACTGGTATAGAGGGTTATTATATTGTACATTTCACTGTGGCACATGATGCTGACCAGGAGGTGGATAATTATTTGTATGTTGTGTGGGAATATGAGGTGGATGATTTGGTTGTCTATATCGATTCCCAATTTGATGGTGAGGGATTAATGGTGGTTCAGAATACCCAGCACCATGATTACCCTATTTATGGGGTGGTACATACTTTGGGGGAAAACCAGATGTGTGAGGAATGTTATGAGCTTTCTGTAGTTTGAGTTCTCTTATTGCTTGAATCATTTGGGCTTTTTCTTGCTCTTCCCTCTCCCTTTTCTGAGATTCAAACCGTGCTCTAACTTCTTCATAAGCTAAAGATTCATAATCTTCTTGATGAATTTCCTGATTAGTAGGTCCATTCTGATTACCTTACATTTTTTGGTCATATTCATATTGAATTCTGAGTCGTTCAGATTCAAGTCCAGCTTCAAATTTGGCCTATTTTCTAGCTTCAAATTCGACTTGTTCCTGAGGGTTATAAAAAGGATTTTTCTGATCTTCTAGGGTACAAGGCTCTTCAGTTGAACTATCTTTCCATGTATCAAAACAATTCTCACCATAAGGTATTGATGATTTGTCTTTGTTTGTCAAGCACATGTCCTCACATTTCCCTTTACCCTTGTCAACCTTATCATCTTGATGTGTCCACCTACTATTGCCAGGAGGAGCTCCAGAATGACCCCCCTTAAATTGATATCTTCTTCCATTCATATTCCAATGTTCAATCAGAGTCGCCACTCACTTTTTGAAAGTGAGAAAAACATTGTTACTTATTATTCCCAGTGGAGTCTGTATATAAGACTTCTGACTCTATGATTAAGGCACAGATTCTTTGTTGTCCCCAGTGGAGTTGCTGATTTGTTATCTCTCAAAAACGCAGGTTTGAACCACAAAAGGTTGCCAAGCTTTCACAACGTTTCAAGGTAATAGAACAAGGTTTGAAACAATTAAACCTTCTACTCTTTAGGTGTTGCTAGACCTAGGCGGGTGTACCTAACTAAATTAAGTAGACTTGACTTTTGATCTTTTCCTATTGCCCTAATTTGTCCATGATGGCAAATTGAAATGGATAAAATAAATCAAATTTGGTATAAATTGTATATCAATATTCAAAACTAAACCCTAATATGCTCAGTTAATAGATGTAAAAATGTGAGTGAAACTAAAGAATGAAAATGAAAAGACCAGTGCCTTATAAGGTTCACAGAGTCGAGAGAAATCTGAAATGAGTTTATTTGTTTTGGCAGACGTTCAAGTTATTTAGCATTTTATTTGGTTTATAGCTTGTATAAACATGCAGGATTGTGATTATTGAGTTCTTCTTAATGATCCAATTGACATTCCCTAATTACTATGATCAATTTAGAGAATTTAATCTTTACTAGAAAGAAACAATTAATTGATCATACAGATGCAACAAATGTGCATTGACGAACTAGGTATAAATTTGTTTACACCATTATGGAGACAACTTCAATAATACTTTTCAACAAATATCATAAACAACCGATACCAGAAAACATTGCACCATCGTATTAGATTTTCATTGATATCTCCATGATTTTACATATGCAACCAGTCTCATCCTTGCCAAAAAATTGTATTTTGTTATCTCTTCTCTATTCTCTATCTCCTCCTCTCACCCACCATATTGTTTTCAAAATGAACATTTATACATTGAGAATACAAAAGGACGCGTCCTTTCGGAAATAGGAAAAAACAAAATACAAAACAAAAGATAGAGAATAATTAGGCTCTAGTTAGCCACAAGTAATGTTGTAATCCAAATAATCCCGACGCTTATACGTATCCGCATCTCCGATAGCATTCTGGATCATGATTTCCATCTTGACCATTTCCTCATTTTTCTCACTCACTTCCTCTAATGTTGTATCCTCTTATGGTAGTCCAGACGTCACCTATGAACTTGCACTTGTCATCTAATTTATCAACCTCTACCCTAAGTTGTGCCGACCTTCTAACTTTAGGCCCCGAGCTAGGTAGTTGATCAATAAGGTCTTGGTTCAACCTCCTTTCAGTGCCCTCGTGCCCTGTATCAACCTTTTGTTTCTTTCCTTGTGACAGACTACTCTCACCAGGCTTTCTACCCTTACCCTTTCCAGAACCAGAAGACTCCATCTTCAAGTTTACATAATCAAAATATGAAAAACCAAGAAACAATTACTTACAGTATTCTACTCTAGCGCCTTAGACTAAAAAATGTCCCGGTTCTCTGTTCAGCATGCCAATTCACCTGGAATCAATTTGGAACTGAAGAATTGATACAAACTTTACTGTTATATCCCGTCGTGCCATTAATGAAGCACGAATGAAAACCAATTTGAAACTGGCACTGTTGCATCAAATAACCTTTCAATGAGAGACTTTCAAATCTGGGGCGAAGTCCTTTTGCAATGTCTATTACACCCTTCGCCAAGACATAACGTGGTCTTACTGACACTTGGGATCAAAAATAATGATGACTATTACTTCTTTTTTATGTTGCTATAACAATTATGAGTCGGGGAGATGTTACATAGACTTCATTGTGTCATACCAATATGCATTCTTCAAGTCATTTTCCAGTTGATGAGACAAAATCACCCTTTCACCAATGAACTCTCATTTTGGTGTGTCCACCAAGTATTCTCACTGAAGAAATAAACCCACCAATGAAATAATACCTTCGGCAAAACAGTAAATCTTCGGGAATACTCATATCGATGGCAAATGTCTTACCGAAATCACTCCTCCAGATTACTCCTATTCGGTGAAACTCATCAAGAACTACTCGTCGGTATAACATTCAAACTTCGGTGAAACTTATGTCAAAAAGTTCTTCTCCTGGCGATGCATATCTCTATTGGAATATCTTTCAAATTGGCAAGACCCTAATACTCTCTCCAATAGCCTTTTGAATCCCCTTGTATTTATTTCGGCAAGACAGTAGTCACTTTGCCAAGACCTTGCCCGATGCAGATAAGACTTACCGAGACATTTGCTTGCAAGCCAATCGGTAAAATGAAATGATTTCTTTATGACTTCATGCCGATATCAATCGGTTTAGCTTAAATGACCCCTCCACATGTTAGTCGGTAAGACAAATTGAATTCATCGAGACACTACAATGACGCCCTAGCATATGCTAATATATTTTTTCTATATGTCGGTCGGCAAGAAAAAATACTTCGCTATAACATTACCCCGAAATGCCTATTTTGCTGATATGAATCTTCTTAGTCGCCGAAACAAAAGAAAAGTCTTGCCGATTGTTTGCAACAAATACATGTTAGTGAAAAATATAGGTCGGGGAGACTTTTACTATGTCTTGCCGATATGGGTCCTTCAATGAAATATGAAGAGCTAAACAGATTCTAATGGGTGACATGACAAAAAAAAAAAGCAAGACAATGCACAGAGGGAGTTTTATGCTTATGATGAGGACTTAATGCTGGAAACTCTTGAATGCAATAGACTATAAAATAAAAATTTTATAGTTCTAACAAGAGGTAAAACCCATGAGGGTGGTGTTGGGATACTATAGAAACATGCCTATCACTATACCATTTACTAAAATCAATCGACCACTCAATTATAGACCTCTCAAGATCAAGAAGGATGCATCCCTCACCAACTGACTCCTCTTGCCTATCCATCACAAAAGGCAATGCACCTGTGTCCTAAGTGTGAATGCTAGGAGATCTCATGCTACTATCTTTAACATGAACCCTAGATGCTATAGATGATTGAGTCTAGATGCTATACATAATGAATCTCGAGATGAACTCAAATATAGGAAGAGCTCATAAACGTGAATCTTTGATCCTTGAAGATCTATCTAAGTCATCCTCAAGGAATCACTCGTGACCTAAAGCTCATGAGAGAGATGATCAAATTTCTCTTCTTTCCTCATCCATTTGAATAGATCTCAATGAGGTTGAGAAGGTGATAATGATCTGAAAGAAGATGTAAATAACTTATCTTCATTCTTCCCATACCTTCTTTGACTTCTTGCAAGCTATCATGAGAAAAATCTGCTTCATCTCCCTTTTGTCTTCTCTCCAACTAAACAATCTAAAGGTGATTTGTAATCAGTTTGTACATTTTTCCATGATGACATAAGTTTTCCACAATCTCATCCTCACTCACCTTCAACTAGTTCCTCCAACCATGTGGACTATAGGGTGTATGATTAGCTCCTCCTTCACATGAATATGAATTTGATTGTTCTTGAAGTGCTTGAGTCACCCAACTATGTTCTTCTACCAAGTGCTGCATACATTCATTCTGATTTAGAATTAGGTCAACACTAATTCTGCTTGTAAAATCCTCATCAATGCCCTTATGAAGTTTATAACACAAGTGGGCTCAGGCTATTCATTGTACTCATCATCCAACTTAGTTGCTCCACTAGATGATGGTCTATTTTATTCAAGTAGAGAAGATGTAATTGGTAAATCAAATGAGATTAACTCTTGTGCATTCAAGAGTTCCCTAAACTTCTCAATTTTCCATTCAACCAACTTTTTTGTGAGATCATATGCTGTAGTTGAAAAATTCTGCTCTTTTCTCAAAATGACTAACAATTCAAATTGCAATTATTTGCAAACATCCTCATTGATGAGCCAAAATTTTGGCACATTCAGGTCATACTTTTACAAACACTTTTTCTATTTTTATTATGCTAGAACAAACATTTAGTGTTGATTATGGGACAAGAAATGAACTTTTTATGCTTAATTTAAAAATTATATTATGCTAAATCTTTCCATAAGTATCACCTTAAAATGTTTTATTAGTTTGATGAATACCTTATGACTTGGTATGATGACAAACCCTTCCTGCAGCCTCTACTATTGAACTTCCTGCAACCATGTTTGAAATAATGTTTGCCTTAGTTTAATGCTTAATGAATGTATAAATGAAGTGATGGATTGTCTTAAAGGTTGAACGTGTTGAGCTAACTTTCTACCTCAGGAATAGCTGGCAAGATATTTTGCAGGTACCACAAGTGGAGGAAGGAATTCAATTCCCACTTGAAGGATAGAAGACCAAATCAAAGAAGACTGATTCAACAAAAAGAGAATAGGGAGGCAGTTTCAACACTTCTGCCATGCAAGGGGAGTGTTTCACAAATCTAGCTCAAGCGTCTTGATGGCACATAAATCTAGGATGATGACAGTTTAAGATTGATGAACTGATTTGACTTAGTTATTTCATTTCCATTCACCTCTTTACTAAGTTAGTTAAATGTAATAAAGACTTCCCTTTTATAAGGGAAGGTTGGTTAGTAGTTGGATTCAGTTTCAATAAATAGCCCATTCTCCTTCAGAGAATGGGCTGGAAAAAGATTGCTGTTGCAACACATTTTTAGTTTTCAGAAATACAGTCAAGAGATTGTGTGCCATGTACTTATCTATCTTGAATCAATAAAGTTTATGAAGTTTTCTACCTAATTTTTTGTCTACTTTTGGCATTACCTAAGGGTGCTCACTTAGGGAACTGTCCATACTTTCATTCTGCAAGTTAGAATAGCTACACTTCCTTTCATAGAGGTTAATGTGACTGTTCCTACAGCTGACAGAAACATAGAGATGTCCACTATTCCTGCAACCACTAGATGCAGAGTAGTTTTATCTTTCAATTTTCATTTCCAATCAAGTTATCCAGTAAAGTTGTTTCCAATAATTCAAATTCTAGTATAAAGCATCTTAGGAAATCATGCATGTATGGAAAAGGTGATTAGTGCATATATTGTGCTGACCCATTTCAAGTTTACATCCCTGGGTTGATGATTAAATGAGGTTCTTTAGTAGGTTATGACTGCTAGTTGTGATGTTCAATCCCTGAGTACATGAATTCATGTTCCTAGTTGTTAAGCTGATTAAAGAACACTACATTTTTGGTGCCATTGTCAAGGATGGTGTCAAACTAAGGACCTATTACAGGCATGCTAGTAGAGAGTTCAAAATTTCATTCTAAGTATTTAGTTTAGGATTTTGCATTCCAACATCTTCATAGTTAGTTTACTTATTGCTGTATGCATAGAAGAAGAGACCAATTTGGAAGATTCCTTCCTAGAAGAATAGATATTGAAGAGATTGAACTAGACCTTTTCTAGGAAGACCCATATCTAGACGCTAGCCAAGACTTGGTTACCTCATCTTCTTCCTCAGAGTTTTGCATTCCAACATCTTCATAGTTAGTTTACTTTTTTCTGTATGCATAGAAGAAGAGACCAATTTGGAAGATTCCTTCCTAGAAGAATAGCTAATGAAGAGATTGAACTAGACCTTTTCTAAGAAGACCCATATTTGGATGCTGGCCAAGACTTGGTTACCTCATCTTCTTCCTCAGAGCTAAGATTTAATCTATTTGAAGAGCCAGATGACCTTATCCCACTGTTCAACATCTGAATTATCTGCAAACTTCTAACAACTAGGACCCATCAAATAATTCGCTTGCCCTTGTCATTTATCAGCCAAGAGCTAATCCAAGGGCACCACCAAGAATGACAACTCCTAATTTTCCATTTCCAATTCTTGACCTACATGACAATAATAACCTCAAGAACATCCCTGCCTCATTACTTACAAAGTTATATGGACTTATTATTGAGAACCCTCATACCTTCTTGCTTGAATTTGACATTCTTTGCAAAATTTATGACTATACAACCTCAACACACAAGCTAAAGTTGTTTCCCTCCACTCTAAAAGAGTTAGCCTTGAGGTGGTTCATGGGATTGGGAAGCAATGTAGCTACTACTTGGGATGAAATGAAGAATCTATTCTTGAGTAAATATAAAGAATATTGTAGAGGAAATGATATGAGAGGAGATGTCATCCTCAAAATGTAACAAAAAGAGGATGAAACCTTTGAGGATTATGTGTCAAGGTTTTTGTTCAGTGTGTAGAAGAATACTCAACATGAGCTGAATGAGGAATCTCAAAAAATTCTCTTCCTAAGAGGAGTTAATGATACTTGCATGGAGGCCCTTGAGCTCATGACAGGAGGAGATGTCAACCAAAGCAATTGGGATGATATCAAGAAAATATGTCTCAATTACTCTAGAGCAGCTGTAAAGAAGGGCAGGATGTTTAGACCCTCTTCTATAAAAGGACGTGGCTCTGGTGTATCTAAGGGGGAGATTACTAATCTCTTGTCCAAATTGAACCAAGATATCATCAATTATGTAGCTACTCAACTGGACACTATGCAAGCTAGAAGGAAGAAAGAGGAAGCTAAGGTAATGCTAGCTAAATATTGCCCTCACTGCAGACAAAGAAAGAAGGACTGTAGATGCAAAGTAGTCGCCAATTTGGATGTGCAACATCTTCCTACTGAGTTTAAAACCATTGAAGGAGAGGACGAAGTGTTGTTTGTTGCTCAGTGTAGGCCATGGGCCCCAAGATAAGGTATGCCTCAGGACCCTTTACAAAATTTTGGTTCATATAATAGTCAGTGGCAGAACCAGTACCCTCCAAACTATGGGCCGTACTCCCAACCTTAGCGGAATAATCCTTGGCCAAATGCCCAGCAAAACCATTGGCAATCCCCATAAGGAAATTGGTAGTCACCACATCAAAATCAGTGGTAGCCTCCACAAGGGAATTGGCAGTAGTCTAACTAATGGAGAGGAGGCCAACAATGGTCAAATCCACCCACTGGTTTCCTGCAGCAACCCCAACATCAATCAATTATGCCACCTCCTGCAGCTAATCAAAGCCATAATCCAAAGCCAACCCAAGTGCCTGCTCAAGCAACACCCAAAGCCAACCCAACTGCCTACTCAAGCAACACCCAATCCAAATAACCAACAACAACAACAAGTCTATTTTATTGACCCATTTCAAGTTTACATCCCTGGGTTGATGATTAAATGAGGTTCTTTAGCAGGTTATGACTGTTGGTTGTGATGTTCAATCCCTGAGTAGAGGAATTAATGTTCCTAGTTATTAAGCTGGTTAAAGAACACTACACTCATTTTCATCAAGGATCACATAAAAGATAGTGAACATACTTGTCTTCACATTATTTGAGTGATAATTCTTGATTCGTGATGTGAAGCAATTGAATAGTTGGAGGATAAGACCATCATGGTCAAACATGAGAACACATGACCGTGCCTTTTATATCATTTCTAGAATCTTAACCCTCTTATTTAAAGTAGGGATTTTGATGTCACGTATCCCCTAAAATCTTTCAATCATCAACTACATAACCTACCTCATTTTTTCATTGTCAAAAGGAAATTTAGGATCTCTAATCCTCATAATTTTAACTTAGGCAATGAGCCATATCAAGTCTTAAATCCTTATCTTTGTGTCTCAATAACCTATCTTTTCCTTCATAGAGATCAATACCAGAATCATGCTTGCTTGAATTATCTTAGAAGGTGGTTGGTCCACCAAATACAAGAAATTTATTATTTCCTCCAATGAACTAAGAAGAGCATCTTTTGTTAGAGACAAGTGACCAAGTTTGTTTCCTGTCGTAAATTTTTTCTAATAAAACTCTATGTCATCCATTGAATCCATGATTTAAATCTGAAACAAAAACCCCTCACAGGTTGGCAAGATCAAAGCTTTGATACCATTGTAAAGACCCTTGCCAATTTTGTTATAATTTTTCAACTCTCAGAACTTAGACATTTCGTCAAATAGTTTGTTTGTAAACTATTGTTAGCTGGTCCGACAATGTTTGGTCTGATTTTCTCTTTGGATGTGGTGATGAAATGCATCAATTTTCAACTAAACAAAGCCAATGGACTCCAAATGTAACTAAACCAAATCTGTAAGTACTTTAATGATTCTCTAATGGATATAGATGACTGATATTAATTGCAAATTTTCATGTATGACAATGGGTATTCTAACAAACACTTTACAATCAAACTCCCAAAATCCTCTTAATTGGTATTGTTACCTAATTTAAATACTAGTTAAATCAGGTAGAGCTTTTGAAATTTTCAAACGGAAGATAAGGTAAATTTTATTTCTGCTAAATTACATTCATGTGCATAAGAAAATTCAAAAGATTACATTACCAGATTACATTCATTTAGATGCATAAAAAATAGGAGAATATTGCACAATATTTTCAATAATTTAAGTAATCTTTATTCATGATGTAAACAAATAATTTCTCACACAAGTTGTGAGACTAACTCTTCTAATGCAAATAAATGAAAAAATATATATTTGAAAATAAAGAAATGCACATATAAAGAAGGATGACCCATCATTTCCTAAATGATGAGTCTTGGTCCTGGTTTTGTTGCCTTGCATCATATTTTGCCCTCATGCTTGTCTTGCATCTAGTCGTTGCTCCTTGCTGCTCTTAATTGCCTACATCTGATAGAGAAAGTTTGTTAGAGAAATGAAGGATCACTGATCAGTATATTCACAAACATATGAAAACATATGAATTGACCTTCATTTGCATTAAAATAGTGTGCATATCATGTATGTCCAAGAAAATAACATAATTATCAAATATATCTCTCATATGCATGTATAGGAAAAATTGTGTTGTTGTTTTGATTCATTTGATTAAGGCATGTGGGATAAAATGTGGCTCCCACAAAGGTTGAGCTCAACATGTCATCCTATTTTATTTTGAGAGAGATAGGAGTGTAGAGGCTTCATACTCATTATGTTCTATTAAGAAGATATGCATCATTTGTGATAGTGAGTTAATTGGTTCATTGTCACAAACAACAAGTATCTGCAATGAGGCATAATGAGTAAAAAGAAATAAGAGGACATCATGTATTGGAAAACAAAGAACAATATGATGTTATAGTGCATGCCTAACAATGGTACAAAGCATATAAAGTATGTCAACACAAAGTAACATATGATGTCAATAATAAACAGGTGCAAGCACAATTATGAGGACATTTTAAGAAGGTTGTGAACTAAGGGCAGTCAAGCCAATTTATGAAGTTCACAGTCATAATGAAACCCATAGATTGTAGACATGAAATTGAAGGTAGTCATAGCCAATTATTAAATGAAAACTCTGTGAGATCAATAAAATAACATGTCCACAAGATATAGGACACTCTTTCAATTTTCACAAGGGAACAATTCAAGGAGGAATATATAGCAGACATAGAAGGTTTACAATCACAAGATAGATTTCCAATAATTCAAAGAACCATGAAAACTAGTGATAGGAGGATCACAACAATGACAAGGTTCAAGGGTCAACACTGACATAATGACTTTTTTTGTTAAAGGAAACCATTAACGATATAATGACTCACTATTAAAAGTCATTAATAAGAAATATAAATACAGTGATCAAGTAAAGTAAAATTACCAGTGATCAAGTGTGTTCAAAACAATGATCCAATCAACAAAGAATGTAAAGATTTGTGGTAGTCATCATAAAATTAAGTGACATGAAGAGTGTTAGGAAGATATAGTGACATGACTACAGTCAACTATGATACATGAAATGGTCAAGATAGTAGAGGAAAAGTCAAATTTAAAATCTAGATAGATCTGCACCAATATACACTCCTCCTCATGAACAACTAATAACTTCTTATCTGATTCAAAGCCATGAATTTTTTAGATTTTGAGGATGGAATTAGATTTGAGGTATCAATATTATAGAGACATAGGATGCTCAGGATATGGTTGATATACTAATGGAGACACACAATGCTCTAGTTTCCAATAGAAAATGAAGGTGTCACAAAATAATTGCAAGAGAAACCCAAGACATATGTTTGCAAGACAAAAATCTAGAAGGAAATTTGTCTAGGGTTTGTGTACAAAGAAAGCATGAACATCGAGCAAAGGTTTGTAATTTTTTTCAAACCTCAAGATTTTTAGGAACATTAAAGAAATATGGAGGTCATGACGAGTATATGCAGAGAATACAAAGATCAAGATAATGTACAAAAAAATAGATATGTTCATATTTTTCTCACCTTTTACAACATGAAATGAGAATTTTATCTAAAAGAAAATGAAGGAAAATGCAAGGGATTATGTCACTATTGGTTGATATTACATAGTATCACAAGTAAAATAGATACCCATGTGTTTTAAATTCAACAAGAGAATGATAGGGGAGCGAACTCATGAGGTCATTAAAACTTGAGTTTTTGAAAACCTAGAACAAGTTTTGATTCCCAAATAAATGAAATGCACCCACTTAGGATTCATGTCATTAAGCTGCAGGAGCTCGAATGAGCTTATTTTTGCTTAACAAGAAATAGAAAGAACAATTTCATTTGAAAAATCAAGAGGAAAAATGACCCTTGAGTTCCTATAGAAACTAATGAATGGTGAAACAAAGCCCTCAATGATGGTAGAGAAAAATGAAACACACAGAAAAAACAAAATATCCTCATCACTTTTGCATAGATGAAGCTCGAAAGGAGCATTGTTTTTACAAAACAAAAAATGAAATACAAAGAGAAGATTCTTACTAGCATTCAAGAAAATTAAGATTTCACTCACAGTTGCAGAGGTCCCTTGAAACCCTTGACTCCAACTCTCAATCATGGTGGCGCTTGCAACATCAATATGAAATGCAAAACATGTAATGTGGTCGCTAGTTTCATTTAGGGTTTTCAAACCCTAAACTTATGCCAACAAAGCTAAGGAATTTTTTCCTTTCATTTTAACTTTTTATTCGAATGAACTAATACCCCCATGTAACTTTATTTTCTAGTGAACTCAATATGTTGAGTGTTGAACTCTTTCAAAGACTTATACTTTGCACTTTTAATTTTCCAGATAGGCCAAACTTTGACCTTTTCATTTTACATTTTTGTTATGAATGTAAAACGTTTAGTTAAGTGGTGTTGTTATAAACACATAATTATTCTAAATGAAAAATGGAGAAACGTATGTTGATATGATTGAGTCAAAGGGAGGTAGTTGGGGTTTTATGCTTCAGAGAGCACAAAGGGGATGTTAGTTTCAGTTGGAAAAAATATTGCAAGAATATAGGGAGTTGTATTTCCATTTTTGAGGTTTTTTGGAGCATCTTGGAGTGATTTTGGGAGTTCTTAATGTTTGACATGGTCAAACTTGACTTTTTCCACACATTGGAGCCTGTTTGAGAAAGATCTAGTTGCTATATTTTAGGATTTTTGGGGGCATCCGACCCAAGGAAGCTTCTAGTTATGGCTTCTAGTGTTGTCATGGATGGAAACCTAATTTATTCATCCATTCCATAGCCTAGTATTGGTTCACATCGGTAGAACAAAATGAAGAACAAGGTATCTAGTTAAAGGAAAAGATGTCAATTTGTATACTTTACGGGACTATTATTTTGAGTTGTGGATCTCAGAGAAAGGTATTTTTGTGTTCATACTACCTTATTCAAGATGTATTGAAGCATGAATTTATAGGTGTATGATCTAGGAGATTTGATACACTGATCTTTCTATTATCTATGCTAAGAAGGCCAACTTGTCGAAAATAGCCGTTGCGGATATCCAAGGAGTAATTAGCTATTTTTTTTTGTGCTCGAACATGTTTATTTAGGGTCCATACTATGCTATGGACAACTATGGGTGGTATACATTAAGAATTAGTTGAGGTTTTAGCCAATAGTTGAAAAAAAAATTATGTTTTATAAAAGTCGACATATGAACGATCAAATCCTTGGTAGCAGATATATATGAGATCGGTTGTATCGTTTTGTGTGTGTGAATGTGTAAGATGTAAAGTATTCTAGTGTGGTGTGAAAATTAGAAGGGTAGTGATGCAAATTTATCTATGTATGGATTTATGATGTGAATTACAAAGCAAAGCAGAGCGAAGAGCATAATCATACAAAAATTCTAGAATCTGATATGTGAGCCTAATCGAAACTATAATTTGGTATAAGTAGATGCCATTTCTTTAGTTCAAACATTCAAATGGTTTTAATATAAACATTTTGTAAGGCATTGAGCCTTTCCTTTTGAGCATTGAGCTCTAGGTAGTGAGCTTGAATGCAAGTGCATTCCCTTTTGTAAAACTTATATTTGAGTACTCAAATTATGGATTGACCTCCACTGTCATTTTTCCCCTAACAAGGTTTCCATGTAAAAAATATTTTTGTTATGATGTTGTGGTGATTGATTTGTATGTTTGCATATTTTCTTTGGTTTAATGTTGAGATGGTTTAAATATCAGATTAATAAAGTTAAGATTTGTAGAACACTGATTCACCCCCTCTCTCAATGTTCCCTTGAGTCCAACAATTGGTATTAGAGCCTAGTTCCTTAGAAGAAGTTTGGAAACTTGAGGTGGATCTTGGAGTGTAATAAACTCTGATGGTCTTCAGTAGCAACTTCTAGTGGCACTTGATGACCTTGATCGGTCTAAAGTAAAAATCAAGGAATTGAGAGAAAATATTAAAGATGTTGAGAAATTCATTCAGACATTGAAGGATCAGATTGTTAAATCCAAGGAGAATAGAAAGGATCTCTGTGATCAAATCAAGAAAAAAGAAAGAAGAAGCATGGATGATGTTCACCCAAATCAAACCTTGAAGGAAATAATTGAAGAATGTGAAAAGCTTGCCAGAAACAATGCTACTCTAAAACATGAGATGGGATCCATGGTGATGAAGTTGACTAAGGAGATTGAAGAAAGGAAGAAGAATGAGGAGAACCTTGCTCAGTATTTAAAAGAAAAATATGATGAATGAAGAAGAGTAAAAGGAGAATCGACTCAGTTGGAAAGTGAACTGCAATAATCTAGAAACAATGAAGAAGAACTTGGTGAATAGATTGTTATTCTCAGGAATGAACTTACTACTGCAAATGAATACAAGGAAAAGTTCAAGAATAGATTATTTAAGATTGATGAGATGAATCAAGGACATAAGAGTGGAAATGAAAAATGAGATCTTGGATATGAAAAAGGAGAAAGCTCTAGGTCTGGACAAAATAATTTCAGGCAAAGTAACCAAATGAAAAAAGGTGGAAGGTTTCCGGTAAGACAACCTAATGCTCAAAAGTTTAATGGATATTGTTTTTCTTGCAATAAATTTGGTCATATGTCAGCTCAATGTAGAAGTAAAATTTAATCAAGAGATTCATCATTTTCTGGTCAGTGTTTCAATTGAAAAAGTTCGGTCATAAATTAATTGAATGCAAAAATGTGCCAAACTACTCTGTTAATAGAAGGAATGTTGAATGCTATACCTATGGAAAATTTGGGCATATTGCTAATCAATGTAGATCAAGAAGAAATAAATGGAATGATTGGTCTGGACAAGGAAATATTGTGTGCTACAATTGCAAAAAATACAGTCACATTGAAAAATTCTACAGAAACAAAAACATGGATAGAAGAGGTCTAGTATACAAAGGCATAAATACATAGAAATATGATAAAGGAAAAGGAAAAGTGACTGTGGATGAAATAAGAGATCAAATGAATAATACATGGGCAAGGAAGAATGAGTCTGATGCTGGAAATGGTTTTGTATTGGAACTCGCTTCCGATAATTCCTCTGAAAATTTATCTCAGGCCATTGGCCTAGGGAAATTTTTTCAAGAAAATCCTCTTTCCCCTATCAGTAAGCTAGTACCGGAATACAAAATATTGTCAAAAAGGTGTATCAATTATCTACAAAGGATTTGGAAAACATTCACAAAGAAAATTCAAGAAATCATAGGTCCACAGAAGAATTTTCTCTTGTTGTCTAAGAAAATAGAGTATCCGAAAAACGTAGGGAAAAGGCATTTATTACAAGTGTGTGAGATATAAAAGGCAAGTTGAAACTCCCATTTGTCACTTTGCATTGAAGAAGAGAAGGAGAACACTCAATAGAGGAATTTCAAAGCAGTGAAGTTAATTCGATGACGAATCTTGAAACACATCGGGTATTTCAGTTGTTTTTGGAATTTCCATATAATTTGGTGTGTGGTTGATAAGCATAAGTACGAAAGGTAAAAATGGAATAAATAAAAAGGTCAATCAATTTAGATGAATACAACAGTGAGAAGATTAGGGTCATAAGAAATCTATTGTCACCCAATGAATTGAAGTGGTTGAGAGAAGCCAAACACAAGTATTTGGACATTTGGAATGAGTTTCCCTATTTTGAGCAGATTGCATAATGACACTTTGATTATGGGCAAACCCTACATCATTTCAAAGGAAGTAATTAGAAATTTTATTGGTTTATGTAAAGTCGGGGATATACCAAAAAATAAATCCATCCAAAATAAAGAAGTTGAAACCCTAACTAGAGTCACTGGAGATCAAAGGGCACTGATAATCTTGACAATTAAAAATCCTATGACAAGGTACATTGTGCACAAAGTATCATATAAAGTCTTTTTCAGAAACTTAGAAGGAGGAACCTCGGCTAGTGTAGTGTACATCTCTCACAAAATGATAATTGAAGGTCAAGACTTTGACCTGTGCGGACTACTAAATGATCAACCGATCATTGAATGTGTAATTAACAATGGAGATAGATTACCCTTTTAGGTTTGGTACTCTGGTCATATGTCTAGTAATGTACTTTCTAAATTGTTTACCAATGAACAACAATGTGGTGTGGAAAGGAAATGAATTGGTATGCAAACAAATCTACACACATGCTAAGAGCTTAGCCAATTGTGATCAAGAATTTGGAAAATTCTTTAAGAGTTTGCTAGGGAAGTTTGGTTTAGTTGGAATTTCTCTTCTAGAAAGTACACTTGAAGTTGGTTCCTCTTTTGATGGGATGGAGATAAAGCATAAAAGAGAAAAATAAACTACTAAATATAGTCCTCCGAAGTGCAAGATTCCTAAAATTGAAGGAAAAGGAAAGGAACAGGAAATTGTTGATAGACTGGATGAGGAATCCAATGAAGAAACTAAGGACCCATAGGGAGATGAACTAGAATTAACTGAACCAAAACAAGAAAAAGGAAATGTTAGAAGCAAGTGAAGAAGAAGATGACTTGACAAAGGAGAAGCTACTACAGCTTATTCACAAGGAAGGTGGAATGCAGAAAATTGCTAAGTTACGGTCTATCAAACCCTCATATGATCAGGATATGATTCTAAGTGTTCTAAGTGCTCATATTATGCACAGTTAGATCAAATTGGAAATTTTGCATAAAATTATAATTGAAGAAATAATTGAATGCATAAAAGAAACAATGGACTCTGAGTCTCAAGATAGAGAAGAAGGTGAAGTTATCTCACATTTGAAGGGGTAGTTCAGAATATCACTTACCAAATTGGAAAATAAGATGAATGAGGTGAGGCAATGCGTAAGTGCAACTAATAACATCTATAACTATTGCATTTGTTGGCCTCATGCAGTTGGGAAATACAAAGAGAAATTGGAGCAGATTGAAACAAAATTAAATGAGATTGGGAAATTTTTTGATATGTTTCAAGATCAGGATGGTATAATCAGGAAAAGGATTCATGAGCTATAGTCTGAACACACAAAAGTTCAATTCACTAAAAACACACTTGTGGAGATGTTTTGGAAAGTGAAGGACCTAACTGAATGTAGACTGGAACAGATGGTTGAGATACTAAAAAAAAGTGAGAAATTAGAGGATTCCATCACAATTTCAGAATCCCTCACCAAGATTGTCAAAAAGATATCCAAGAATAACAACATGATCATAATCATTGGGATTGCAATAGAAGCTTGGAAGAAATTTCTTCCGAAGATGAAGGAAAATCACAAGATAATTTTCTAACTCAAGTAGTAGTTGTTATTTTTCAAAATTTTGAATCGGTTTTTGAAGAGATTGAACATGTGTTTTTTCATTGAATTATTGGCATATGGTTTCTATGTTTTGTCATTGATGTCAAAGGGGGAGAGAGAGAACTGAAAAATTCCTCATCAATCTTAGGGGGAGCTATGTTTTGAAGTTTTGAAATTTGGTAGCGTACTCATATTGGTTCTAACACTTAGTCATTTTTCACTAAGTGTTTTCATCAATGCAAAAGGGGGAGAATGTTGGCATATGGCTTCTAGTCTTGTCAATTATGGAAACCTAAGTCATTCATTCGGTCCATAGCCTAGTATTGGTTCACACTGACATAACAAAATGAAGAACAAGGTATCCAGTTAAAGGCAAAGGTGTCAATCTGTATACTTCACCAGACTATTATTTTGAGTTGTGGATCTTAGAGAAAGGTATTTTTGTGTTCATACTATCTTATGCAAGATGTATCGAGGAACACATTTACTGGTGTACGATCTAGGAGATTTGGTACACTGATCTTTTTGTTATTTGTGCTAAGAAAGCTGACTTGTCAAAAATAGCCATTGCAAATATCTAAGGAGTAATTGGATAAATGTTTTTGTGCTCGAAAATGTTTATTTAGGGTCCCTACTATGCTATGGCTGACTATGGGTGATACACATTAAGAATTAGTGGAGGTTTTAGCCAATAGTTAAAAAGCATTTTATGTTTTATAAAATCCGACATATGAATGATCAAATTCTTGGTAGCGGATATATATATGAGATTGGTTGTATCATTTTATGTGTGAAATGTGTGAGATGTGAAGTATTGTAGTGTGTGGTGTGAAAATAAAAAGGGTAGTGATGTGAATTTATCTATATAAGGATTTATGATGCAAATTATAGAGCAGAGTAGAGCGAAGAGAAAAATCAGACATCAATTCCATAATCTAATCTATGAGCCTAATCGAAAATATAATTTGGCATAAGTAGATGCTATTACTTTATTTCAAACATTCAAATGGTTTTAATTTGAACATTTTTTAAGGAAGTGAGCCTTTCCTTTTGAGCAGCGAGCTCTAGGCAGTGAGCCTGAATGTAAGTGCGTTCCCTTCTGAAAAACTTATATTTGAGTACTCAAATTGTGGATTGACCTCCACCATGGTTTTTCTCCTAATAGGGTTTCCACGTAAAAAATATTTGTGTTATGGTGTTGTGGTGATTGCTTTGTATGTTTTCATCTTTCCTTTTCTTTAATGTTGAGATGGTTTAAATATCAGATTAATAAAGTTTAGATTTGTAGAACATTGATTCACCCCCCCTCTTAGTGTTCCCTTGAGTCCAACAACAACTACTTGGGATTTGATGCATATATTTTCATTCAGACTCTTTTGGAGAGTTAGTTATTCTTTATGCAAATTTAGACTTAGTCAATTTTGGATTCCTTTTTCAGATTTTGGCATTCTTTTGTAACTCATTTTGGATATGAAATACAATGAAATCCTTAGATGCCATTGATATGAAATTTTGCCTTCTTTTTTATTGCATTATTGTGTGTTCCCACATGATTGATCAAGTTATATGTGAGATATTTTTCACTTCCTTTTAACTTTGTCTTATGTCTTTGATACCTTTATGCAAAAGTGTGTTTATGCAGGTTACAGATTGTGTCATAAATGCAAAATAACTTTTAGCTGTGGAGTTATCTTCCTCCTTGAAGTTTGAGCTTTAAGACCTTTTGTGAAATACTTATGTTTTTTCATACACTAATAGGTAGTGTAAGTTTGTTTTCTATCATTACAAACAAGTGTTATGCAAATATTAATTTCACAGTCCTTGTGAATTTGGTGTATCACCCTTTAATTCCACTTTTCATTTTCTTATTTTAAGCTTTCCTTCTTCTCTTTTCCTCTATGATTTTAGTATTTTTTAGGTTATAACCAGCTCACTCTCGAGGCTTGATATCAACTATAAAAACCCACACTCTGGATATCATTCCCTTGTTTCAAAGAGTGGTTGAACTTACTTCAACAAGGGTGCACACATTCTATTGTTAACAATTTTGGCACACCTGGTGGGACTGAGAACTGATTTTCAGTCTCTTTTGTACTATCCATTACTACTGTTTGGTGTGTGTAGCATTACTTTCTACCTTTGGAGGCAAGTTTTAACACACTTGGTGACTTTGAAAGGATATCTATTTGGTTTCAAGTAGACAGGTGATGGTATGTTTCAACATTATTACAATAAAATCTAATTTTTTCTGATGTTGAGGTTTCTTGAATGAAAGAGAATGTCTTCATTTCATGGAAACATGGCCTTTCACTCTCCATTCCATGAAAATCCTACATATGTTCCCTCTTACCAGCCATATCAAATAGAATATACTATTGATTTTGTCCTGATTAGCCCACCAACAACAGATTACCAACATTCTCATCATGTTTTCCACCTCCCCATCCCTACTCAATCTCAATTTCAACCAATATATGATCAAAATCAATCCCAAGAAGAGGTTTTTGATGTTAACCAACATTATTATTCACATAATCAGCCTCAAGAGCACCCATACTATAATGTGTTGGATCTGATCCAATAGGTTGATCGTACGTTGTGAGATCTGATCCAATAGGTTGATCATACGTTGTGGGATCTAAGCCAAAGTCTTAACTATATGAAGATTAATGATATTAGTAAGGTGTTATCACACATGAATGGGATGTTGGTTGACATCAAGAAGCAAAAAAAGATCATTATGCAACAACAAGAAATGGTTGAACAAGCCTATTTTTATGATTAAGAGTTGAAGATGCAGATGATGTAGTTTGAAGAAGGTCTTGAAGGGGAGATAGCTACTAAAGGGGATAAAATTAAGCTTTGTTTTCTCAGGTGCAGAGTAGTTAGGCTTACTCAAAGTATCAATGCCAACTACATGAGGAGGTTCAAAAGAGACAATTTGAAGAGAGTTTTGAAAGGTAGAGATCTGCTACAAAAGAATAACAAATTCAAACAACTCCTATTGTTCTAGAGGCAACTGCTCAAGAAGAGGTTCATAATTATAAATTCCCAAGTTTTAAGAAAAATGAGCATCTTGACCCTCCTATAGCTGAGATTCCAAGTTTCATGAATCTTCACCCTTTAAGAATTGAGGAAATTAATCATTTACAATAACTTAATTTAGCAACATAGAAGCCCATTAATCAGGATAGCTTACTCATCATGGAGAAGATTAAAAATCTAAATCCCTTGCATTTAACTATGGAGTATTACCAGTTAGAGCAGAAAAATATTGAACAAGAAAAGATATCACAAGATGGGTCTTTGTATGTTTTTACTAATAAACTTCCCTGTTCTGTTGAAGATGATGAAAATGTTTCAATAGTTCATCTAGGGCATCAGGGTGATGAAGTGAAAAAGGATGTTACAGAGGACCAACCTTCAGCTTGGATTGATGAATTACCTATTTTTGTTGACAAGGATGAAGATTCAAAGCAAAAAGAGGACATAAAACAGTGTGGTGAGTTGCAAGTTCAAGAATCAAGACAACAACCTAAAGAGTTTGAAAAAGGTGATGTAAGCCATAATTTCATAGCTTCATTTGATGATCTTCCATGTTTTATTGAGCATGATGAGGAGAGCATAAATTTGGTCATAATTCAACAACATGAGGTTAAAGGCCATGAGCTCAATATCAGTACTCTCACACAAAAGTGCAATGAAAAGCATGAAGAGGATTTGTTTCAAGCTGGAATTGAGTTTTTCTGCTCATGTCTAGATGCTATGCTATCATCTTTGGAGAAAGATTATCAAGAACAACAAGAACAAGAAGTGGAAGTAACCATGTTCAACCCCTTTTGTATCAATAAATTTTTGGAGACATGTGCCTCAAACTTACTGACCTAAACCTCCTGAAAGAGTAAAATCGATAAGACATATGGAATGTTTTGTCGATGAGTAGTTTGGTTCTAAAGGCTCAAAGTGACCAAATCAGTGTAACTAGTGACTGGTCTTGCCGAAGCACAACTGAAGGAAGTCGTTAGTATGACCTGAACTATTGGTGCGATTTTTCTAACTCTCAACGATGATAGAAGTCTAGCCAAAGAGTTCCGTCGAAGAGACTCTTGCCGATTCTAGTGAAGGTTGTCTAGCTTGGGTCATCAGAAAGACATGGGATATCAATGTGACTTTCCAGTCTCTCATCGATAGTATTGGTCATGCCAATGGACTTGAAGGTGGACCATGGTTGAAAAAACACTGAATTGGTTGAACTTTTGAGTTGTACGATGGACATTGGAGGATTGTGCTGAGTTGGTAATGACTATTCAATGATTGGTGAGATCGATAGTTGCTCTACAGAGGAAACTAAATTGAACCATTTGTACAAAGATTGAATTGACTATGGCTATTTGATATAGATTGTGATGTATTGTAACAAAGAGAATGTTTGGTGGTTGGATGATTCAACAAGTTGGTGTTATTCATTGTGTACTATATAAGCATTCTAATAGTGAGTCATAACAAACTATAATCATGATTTGATTTTACAAGGTTGATCAGGGAAATGTTGCTATTGTGAAATTGACATCTAAAAGTGAAGTTTAAATCTCTATATGTAATTTGTTTATTTAAATACAAAGAAGCTTTACTTGGTGTGTGGGTGTTTTCTCCTATAAGGGTTTTCCCATGTTAAATACAGGTGTTCAATTCTATGTATGATCTTAATTGTCTATTCTATTATTCTAGTAATGTGCATCTTTAATGAATTGTAATTGATTTTGAGCCTATAGTCTACACTATTCCTCTTAGAATTATCATTAGGAAGGTGTTTCTAGACCTTTTCTTTCCTTACAAGTGGTATCAGAGCTTGGCCAGTTGTGTTATCCTTGTGGGTAGGGTTGGTTTTTTGTACTAATTCAAAAGTGGGAGTCTTGTAGAGGAATTTGGTAATCTTGATTGCAGATTGAGAAGGCAAGAACATCAAGAAGAGTAGAAATTGAAAAGTTCAATGGTGGCAATTTTGAGTTGTGGAAACTCAAAATGGAAGACTTTTTGGTGGATAGAAATCTCTAGATTGTTGTGTCTGGAACTAAACCTTCAAACATGAAGCAAGAGGAATGCGACTTTGCTGAAAGAAAGGCCAAAGGGTTGATTAGACTTTGTCTTGCATATTTTGTGCTTCTAAACGTTCATGAAGAGAAAACTGCAACTTCTTTGTGGAAGAAACTTGGTGATATTTATCAAGGAAAGTCCTTGGTGAATAAGATATTCCTAAGGAAGAAGTTGTACTCTTTGAAAATGGAGGAAGGAGTGTTAGTGATTGATCATTTGAATGCATTCAATATGATCCTTTCTCAGTTAACATTTGTTGGTGTAAAGATTGAAGAAGAAGATTGTTGTATGCTTCTATTATGTTCCTTGCTTGACTCTTGGAATCATTTAGTAATGGATATTGGGAGTATGACAACCAATTCCAAGATGGAAAATGTGGTTGCTTCATTGGTGTCAGAAGAAATAAGGAAATCTTCAGAGACAGCAAAGGAGTCTCTTGTTGTTCGTGGTAGATCGGAAGAGAAAGGAAAGAAGGACAAGAAGACAAAATCCAAGTCATAGGAGAAATCAAAATCTCCTAGAAAGAAGTCCAAGGTGAAATGATGGAACTGTGGGCAGCCTAGTCATGTCCGTAAGGATTACAAAGAGGAGAAAAAGAAGAAAAATAACTCTTCGAACAATGATTCTTTTCAGAGGGATGGAGATTCCTTCATTGTAGCCTTGGAAAATCAGGCATCAAATGATGTTTGGTTGGTTGATTCAGGTGCATCTTTTCACATGAAATCTCACAAATAATGGTTTTTGAAGTATGATAACTATGATGGTGGAAAGGTTTATTTAGAAAGTGATTCAACTCTCCAAATGATTAGTCATGGAAGAGTTAGAATTCAGTTTCCTGATGGAAGAATTAAGGGAATTGATGGCATAATGCACATCCTAGGTCTGGCTTAAAATCTACTTTTTGTAAGCAATCTAAATGATGATGGAGTGCAAGTTTCATTCTCGAGTAGTGGTTGCAAAATGAATAGAGGCTTGATGGTGTTGGCTAGGGGTGCTTGAATTGGTACCCTGTATAAGCTGGACACACTTGTTGTTCAATGTAATAGTGTCTTTGGAAAGTCAAGAAAGGATGCTCGTGTAGAGAAGTAGATTGAAGTCACTATAGGGGAAACCACTTTGGAGGTGAAAATCCTAGCATAAAATACTATGCTCTATCATGAAAGGCTCGACCACATTGGTCAAAAAGGTTTAAAAGCCTTGAAAAATAAAAATCTGGTTGAGGGGCTTTATGGTTGTAACCTTGAGTTTGATTTTTGTGAACATTGCATTTATGGAAAGTAACATCATGTTTCATTTTATTCTAGTCCTCATAAATATTTTGGTGTTCTAGATTATATACACTTTGATGTTTTTGGTCCAATAAATATTCCTTCATTATCAAAATCAAGATATTATGTTTCTTTTATTGATGATTATTTGAGAAGGGCATTTGCATATTTTTTAAAAGTAAGTCAAAAGTGTTCAATCAATTTAAAGATTTCAAGAACTTGGTTGAAAATCAGGTTGGTAAGAAAATTAAATGCTCGAGGATAGACAATGGCAGTGAGTTTTTTTCTGTAGATTTTGAAAGGTATCGTAAGGACCATGGTATTAAAAGGCATAAGACAACACCTTACACTCCGCAACAAAATGGGTTTGTTGAAAGGTTGAACAAGACACTAATGGAGATATCAAGAAGTATGTTGAGAAATTATGGTTTGGAGAAGAAGTTATGGGTTGAGGCTATGGCTACAACATGTTACTTGGTAAATTGATCTCCCTCTTCGACACTTGTTGACAAAACACCTATGGAAGCTTGGTCTAGTAAGAAGCCCTCTCTAAGATATATTCGAGTGTTTGGTTGTTAGGCATATGCTAATGTGCCTTATATAAAAATATCTAAGTTGGAGAACAAAGTGGCTAAATGTATCTTCATTGGTTATGGCATTGGTATGAAAGGATACAAACTCTAGAATCTTGTGTCTAAAAAGGTTGTATACAATTGAAGTAATTTTTCATGAGCTGAAAACTTCTTCATTAGATCTATAGTTTGAGACAAAGAATGAAGAGAAAAAGGATGTAGTTAAAATACCTCTAACCCTAGAGAAAGAGGAACTACGAATTGAATGTGTAGCTGAATTTGAGGAGTTTTCAAGCAAATTTGTGAGTTTTGAACAAGAAGAAGAACCACAACCTCAGCCTCTTTCTGTGAGGAGTTCTACACATGAGAAGCGACAACTTGAAAGGTATGGTTTTTCCATTTTGGATGCAAACTATGCTTATTCTTTGATTACAAATGTTAATGATCCTAGGAATATGAAAGAGGTAATTGAAATGCCTGATTCAGACTGGTTGGAAGCCATGAATGAGGAGATGGTGCCATTGAAGAAGAATGAAACTTGGATTTTGGTGCCCTTGCCTAAAGGTAGAAAAGGTGTTGGTTGTAAGTGGATATTTAAAAATAAAATTGGTTTAGATGGAAGTATTGAAAAGTATAAAGCGAGGTTGGTTGTGAAGGGGTATTCCCATATTGAGGGAATTGATTACAAAGAAATATTTTCTCTTGTAGATAAACTAACATCTATTAGATTTATTTTGTCACTTATAGTAACGTATGACTTAGAGATTGAATAGATGGATGTGAAGACAAAGTTTCTTCATGGAGATCTTGAAGAATAAATTTATATGTCCCAGCCTAAGCATTTTGTGAAAAAAGGGCAAAGAAAATCTGGTTTGCAAGTAAAAGAAATATCTTTATAGTTTGAAACAATCATGTAGAATGTGGTACCAAAAATTTGACACTTTTGTCTTGTAATTGGGATTTGTAAGATAAAAATATGATCATTGTGTATAGTTAAAGACTGAAAATGATCGATTTATTATTATTGCCCTACATGTTGATGATATGTTATTCATAGGAAATAGTAAGGCTATGATTTCTAATCTTAAATCTCAATTGTCTACAAAGTTTGAAATGAAGGATCTTGGTGCAACAAGGTATATTCTGGGGATGGAAATAAATAGGGATAGAGAAAGCATAAATCTTTGGCTCAGCTAGAGTAAGTATGTCAATACTGTCCTGGAGAGGTTTGGTATGAATGATTGCAAGCAGCTAGTTGTTCCAATATTATAGGGAACAAAGCTATTTGTTGAATATTATCCAAAATCTCTTATTGAGATGGAGGGCATGACCATAGTTCCTTATGCAAGTGTATTTGGTAGTTTAATGTATGCAATGGTTTGTATAGGGCCGAACATTGCCCAAGTAGTGGGAGTACTTAGCCGGTTTATGGCTAATTCTGGAAGACCACATTGGGATGTTGTGAAAAGAGTCTTTAGATATTTAGAAGGTACCTCTCAGTATGCTTTGTGCTATCATGGTAACTCACTTGGAGCATAGAGATTTCTCAATGTTCGAGGTTATGTGGATTCTAATTAGGAAGGGGACATTAACAACAGAAGATCCACTAATGGATATATTTTCATGTTGAATGGCGATGTAGTTAGTTGGATGAGCAACCGATAGGCTATAGTCACTCTATCCTTTATAGAAGCAGAGTAGATAGCAACAACACATGCTTGTAAAGAAGCCATTTTTCTTAGACATTTGTGTTATGATATTGGGTTCAATGCAAGGAAGATCACTATTTTCTATGACAGTTAGAGTGCCATGTGTTTGGCGAAAAATCCTACTTTCCATGCCAAGATGAAACATATTGATGTGTAGTATCACTTTGTTCGTGATATGGTGGAGGGTGGAAAGGTTAGTCTTGAAAAGGTGGATGCTCAGGAAAATGTTACAGATGCATTAATGAAATTGGTGAGCATAGCAAAGTACAGGTGGTTTGCTAGTTCTATGGGCCTTGGTGCCCATGAATCTCAATAGTTTATGAGTTCTCTAGAGGTGTCAATAAGATCTTCATCAAGTGGGAGATTTTTGGAGACATGTGCCTCAAACTTATTGACTTGAACCTCCTGAAAGAGTAAAATCGGTAAGACATTTGGAATGTTTTGCTGATGAGCAGTTTGGTTCTAAAGGATCAAAGTGATCAGATCGGTGTAACTAGTGATTGGTCTTGCCGAAGCACAACTGAAGGAAATTTTCGGTGTGACTTGAGCTATTAGTGCGATTTTTCTATCTCTCATCAATGATAGAAGTTTGGCCGAAGAGTTCCATCGAGGAGACTCTTGTCGATCCAAGCGAAGGTCGTCTAGCTTGGGTCATCAGGAAGACATGGGATATTGATGTGACTTTCCAGTCTCTCATCGATAGTATTGGTCATGTCAATGGACTTGAAGGTGGACCATGGTTGAACAGACATTTACTTGGTTGAACTGTTGAGTTGTGTGATGGACATTGGAGGATTGTGCTGAGTTGGTAATGATTGTTCAATGACTGGTGAGATTGATAGTTTCTCTACAAAGGAAACTAAACCGAACCGTTTTTACAAAGATCGAATCAACCATGGCTATTTGATATACATTGTGGTGTACTGTAATAGAGAGAAGGTTTGGTGGTTGGATGATTCGACAAGTTGGTGTTCTTCATTGTATACTATATAAGAAATCTAACAGTGAGTCATAACGAATTGTAATCAAGATTTGATTTGTACAAGGTTGATTAGGGAAATGTTGTTGCTGTGAAATTGACATCTGAAAGTGAAGTTTGAATCTCTGTATGTAATTCATTTACTGTAATGCCAAGAGGCTTTACTTGGTGTGTGGATTTTTTCTCCCATAAGGGTTTTCCCACATTAAATACAAGTGTTCAATTCTGTGTATGAGCTTAATTGTCTATTATGTTATTCCAGTAATGTGCATCTTTAATGAACTATAATTGATTTTGAACCTATAGTGTACACTATTCATCTTAGAATTATCATTAGGAAGGTGTTTCCACACCTTTTTTTTCCTTATATAAATCAATAGAATCTGTAGTGCTTCTCATGTTACTGATACTTTATGATTCTACTTTGTGTGTGTGTTTGATTTTGTTTGATTTCTAGTTATGTTTTGATGCATACTTGATACTTTGATAGACATCTATTTCACCATGTTGTTTGGATTGACATACAATTTTGTTTCTTTGCTTATGATATTTGGACACATGTGTTGGATACTTATGCTTATGATGATGTTGTTTAGGTTATCATTACTATATGTGATTTGGGTGAGAGGGATCATGTTGCATCGCTCATTCATGAGTGCCCTGCCTCACTGAAATTCTCTTTCACAATGAGTTTAATTATGAGTTTATATGTATATGTATATGTTTTTTGATGTTTGGTGTTATGCACGAATGCAAGTACCGGGTGTCGACTCCACCCGCATTGTCGGGTCTAAGCGCACCCTGCATACCCAATGGTTGATGTGGTTAGGGAGTTGATAAGAAAGTACCCCCGTCTGTGCCCATGGTTTAGTCATTGTTTGTTCATGTCTTATATCCATACTTCATTCATGTGGGTATGGTTTTTTAATTTGAGCTATTTACTTTCATGGTTTTAGTAATGATTATTAAAGGTTTCCATTATGGCTATGTTAATGAATAATTGCTTTAAAATAAATGTTATTCTTCAAGGGGTTTAGTTAAGTAATTAAATTACATTGTTAGTAAATGATATTAATTCTCTTAGAATATAAATGTGCTAGTTCGTGTTAATTATTTTATACATTAATGGTTTTATTAAAATTGCAAAGTTTAAATTATCATGAGAATATCATTTAATTTAAATAAATAAAGTTAATAAATTGTTTTATTGATTATTTAAATTAAGTCATTTAAAATTATTATTATGATAACTAATTTTAACATCGAGTGATTAATTTAATATTAAATTTTAAATTTAAATGTTGTTTGAGTTATGATGTTTATTTATTTATTTTAATAATATTTAATTGTCTTAAAAAGGGAAATTATATTTTAACAAGGAAATTATATTATTTATATTTTGGAAGCAATAGTTAGTTGAGGAAATTTGGAAGATATGCCTTTTCAAAAATTAGCAAAAATTGAAATCGAAGGGAAGTGGCTATTTTTCCATGTGCAGTGAAATTGTGAAGTTTTTAGTAATGTTTTGATCTTTTCTTTCTTGGGATTTAATATCCAATCTGGTGTTTTTCAAAAAAGCAGAGGAAGGAAACCAATTTTTGTTCTCCAATTCGTAATTTTGATGGTTATTTGGAAAATGTAAATCTTTGTATTTTTCTTTCGAAAAGAGTGAAAGGAATCTAGAATTGTAAATTGTCTTGGATATTGTTCTTCAAAATTTCTTCTGGAGGTTGCGGATTTCAAAATTTGGAGGAGAACGTAGCTGGCTGGATACACAGAATGCAACAATTCCTCTCTGAAGTAAATTCAAGCGAAGTTCTCCAGGTAGTGCTATAATCCTTTAATATCTTTGTAATTTTCTGTTGAAAATAAAAGATTAAAAATTTCAAATTTTCAATATGTTTTCTATGAAGCTTGAAATTATTGTTTTGTGAAATCATTTCTATGTAATTGTCATCTCCAGCCATTAGATTTCACTTTCCCCTTCATTTCCTATCTAGTATCGTTAATTAATATTTTAGATGCATGATTATGGCTGGCAATCGTCTGAGAATGTAGTCTTATTCTGGAATATTTTGTCTACGTTTTGAACTATTCATTGTTAATTCTCAATCATTTTCTATGTAATTTTTTTTTGCCTATGATCTTCCTCTTTTCATTTCGGTTGTATTTCTTTTTCGTTCGGGCTACTGTAATTCACCAATCTGGTTCTTGATTTCTAAGTAATATCGTGCGTTGGGCTATACCATTTCTTTGTTTCTTATGCGCATTTTCTATAAATTTATATTCATATCTTTGCATATATATATATATATATATATATATTTATGTATTGGTGGTCTATGAATTCTTTTTTTACCAACGGATGAAATTGTGCCTTCGGTCTCTATTTTTATTTGGTGGTTGTTGGGGTGTTGACGCCATAGACGTACCACCCTCCACCCACCCTTTTCAATGTTTGTTGGATGCCTCTTTTTAAAGCCATTCACCTTGAATGGATGCGCATGCAGCAACCTATGGTTGTTGTGCACAACCACTCAAGGGAGGGTCACGCCCTATTTACTCTTATTGTGGGATTTCATTTGTATGTCTTTATATATATATATATATATATATATATATATATATATATGTATACGACTATGGACAGTGATTTGTGTATGTTCTTTGTATTTTTTTTATGCGCAACGAACTTTACATCGAAATTTAAATTCAATTTTTTTTAAATAATTATAATATATATATACACATATATATATTTATATACACACATATATATGTGTATATATATATACACACATATACATGTATATACATCAGTATTGAATGTATAAATATTTATTTAATTTTGTTTTGTTGATATGTTGCAATAACTTCAATTTAATATTTCTTTTTGATAGGGATATATACATATATATATATGTGTGTGTGTGTGTGTGTGTGTGTGTGTGTGTGTGTGTGTGTGTATTTTGGAAATTAATATATTGTTGAAATACAAATGTAATTTCATTTATGGAATTAAAGAATAAAAATTGTCTTGATCAAACTCATATTTAAATATTATTTTATTAAACTTGTATTTAGAAATAAATTTGCAAATTAGATTTAACAATCATGGAAAAATCAGATTTAGAGAATATTTTGTTTTGGAAAAAGAAATAAATGAGAAAATAAATATGTATGTTAAACTAGTTTTTAAAATAGTCACAAATTATTTATAATCACTTTAATAGTTTAAGTTAAATTACTTTACTTCCTCCATGAATATTATAAGTTGGAATGGATTTGATTTATAGTTGTTTATTTATATTAAATGATTTTAAGATAATGGATTGTTATTTGTTGTGCAATGTGTTTGTTTATGCCTAGTTCATATTGCTTTGAGACATGGTTTTAATTGGATTAGTGTATCATTAAAAGAGTTTTCTTTTAGTTGTAAAACTAAAATGTTTGAATTTAGGTTAAATTTTATATAGTTTGAAAAGATGATTTTAATTGGGGTAATGTGCTATTTTGGTTCTTGAGTGGATCAGTACTTACCTCCAGAGGCTGGGGGATTGTGTGTATGCATATTTGTTGTTGCACCTTTTGTCTATCATTTTACCTTGTGAATATTTGTGTGGGTGGTACCTCCTAGTTTTATGGGTTTTGATACTTTGTGTAGTCACAAGATGGTCATGTCTTGTGTGCCTTGTTGTGAAATAAGGTACTTTATGTTTGTCTATTGAGGTACACCCTTTACTTGTCTTTGGTTTTGGGGTAACCGTAGGGGAGAGTGGATCTTCATGGGGGTCAATTTACAAGTGGTCGTCCATGAAAGAGTTCTCTTAAATAAGTAATAACCATTTTAATGCATCTAGTGGGTTGGGTTAGTAAACACATAACAAGACTAAAAACATGCACCTCACCCCTACTGTTAGTGCTCTCAAAGGCTATGGATGGGTGGGAAGACCTGGTTGGTAAGGTCACTACCTTGTCTCCGTGAAAGGTAAGTGGCTCTGCATGAGTCACCCTATGGGGTGACACCTTGAGATAGGATGCCTTGTTAACCATAGATGGAGGTGGTTCCTATTGTTAGGTAGCTTGGTGAATCCATGTAAGACCATGCAATGACACTCTCCCTTTGTGACCATTATTTTCCCTTGTTCTTGTTGCCTCTAGAATTTTTATTATTGTTGTTGTTTATGTTATTATGTGGTCTTGAGTTGTGTGGTGTTAGTCCTTTATATTTTTGACTTTATGGACGATGGTTCTTTCTTATCGACTCCTTGCACAGGGGGTGTTCCTTTGAGTTCACAAGGTCGGGTGGAAATTTGTAAAGCACCCATTGGGTCCCCTAGGAGATGATCATGGCGTGAAAGCAGATGTAATGATTCTAAAGCTTCACATAGAGAAGATTGTACCTTATTTTATATTCAAATATCATTATTGTATTCTTCTATATTTTTTTGTACACTTCCCAATATTATAAGGGAAGCAGCTTTGTAATGTAATAGTGGCATCTTATGTGTTATATCTGTGGAAATATGTTCCAGGAATGTAACTTTGAACTCAAAAGTTGAAATGTAATAATATGATTATTCATGATTTTATTTATCTATCTTATTCATGGTTTGGTTAAATGTTATATTTATATTATTTCTTATTCATGCTTATATCATTTATTTTGTTGGTATTGTTTATCATTTTAGTTGGTTTGGGTTCATTCGAGTAGCACAATATGTTACCCCATGGGACTAGGTTGATGTTATATGATATATTTAAGCTGCTTAAATATTTAATTATGTTTAATGTTATTGTTGGTTTAAAAAGAATATTCTATTATTGTTATTAGTTGTGTTCGATGGGGTTTGCATGGTGGGGCGTTACAACTTGGTATTAGAGCCAAAGTGAGCAACACTAGGTACTGTAGGTTATGTAGGCCCATTATGTTAACCCTTTTTGTGTAACTTTTAACTTATGTAATCCCTCTCTTGTTGTATAAAATCATGCTTAGGGGTCTTGAATGTGGTTGTGGCCATGGTAGTCATAGAGTTGGCCATCATATCTCACCACCTCATAACTCCCATGAATCTGAACAGGAGGAAAAACAGGGTTCCCAGAAAAAAAACTCTAGGTGGAGGCTTGAATATGGAATAACCGGTTCAGGGTGGTGAGCAGTTGTGATAGTCGTTGGAAGAGGCTCTTGGTCATCCTAGCCTAAGCAGGAACAGCAATGAGTGATTAGAGAGAGAGAGTGGCCACTGAGGAGGAATGGGATACTGAAAGATCAGGAATTTATGGTCGTTGGTCATATGAGAGACCTTCTTAGGGAACGTTCTCACATTTATGATGGATCTGGTGGAGGATTGGAAGCTAAAACTTGGCTTATTGATTTGGATCGATGCCTTGTTATGCATCCCTATGATAGTAATACTAGGGAAAGGTGCACCATCATTCACCTCAAAGGATTTGCATCCATATGGTGGCAACTAGAAGAGTAGAAATTGCACCTTGACAACAGTTCAGTGACATGGGATCTATTTTTGGAGTGGTTCAGGGCCTATTTCTTATCTGATCACTAGAGGTAGTACTGGGAAAATGAATTCCATGATTTGAGATAGATGGAAATGTCTGTAGAGTAGTACGAGTGCCACTTGTTTGGGCTTAAGTAGTATGTTGGGATTGGTAATGATGAGGCTATGCTTGTACAAAATTTTGTCAAAGGTCTGAATACCAGAATTAGATGTGGTGTCTAAGTCTTTGAGCTGAAGACTATGGAGGTTGTTGTTGAGAAAGCTCATCTTTTGGAGGATAATTTGACCTTGGCATTAGGTCACACTGGAGTTCAAATCAGTAGTACTCCTACTTCTGTTTTTGGTTCTCGAGGTGGGAAGTCTCAGGTTGCAGGCCCTTCTAGGGGTCATTCTGCACCCGCTAAGGGTGGGTAGTAGCAACAACAATTTCAGTCAAAAAATAAGTCCTCTCAATCTCATCAGGGAAACCAATTTCAATCAAAGAGAAACTGTCATTAGTAGAGATCATAACATAACCATGTTCATCAATTAACACAGTCTTCACAGCCTGCACCTAGTTGTGGTAGCTATCAATAGTCTAATGTTCCAATGGGTTTCAGAGGTTTTGGCCATGGTATTGGGTGTTTCAGTTGTGGTCAACAGGGACATATTGCTAGAATGTTTCCATAGAGGAAGACTGTAGGGTTTAGTTAGAGGTCGGCGACGTCTGAGCCAAGGGTTGGAGATGTTGGTAGGTCTTATCAGGTTTTCACCATGGTGGACAATCGTCAGGCCGATCACTAAGGTACTATGGTGGAGGTATTAGGTTTATTGCAGGGAACTCCTATTTCTATAATTTTTGATTATGGTGCATCAGATTCCTTTATTTCCCCTTTAGTAGTTAAGTGTTGTAGTCTGGTTGCGACAAAGAAAGGCGTTAAGTGGCTAGTTGAATTGGCTTCTAGGGAAAAGGTGTCAGTGGATTCCCTTGTTCTAGGATGTGGGTTGGAGTTTGGTTCAATTGTGACTTCGGTGGATCTTCATATTCTTCCCTTGGGTTCTTATGATGTTGTATTGGGGCTAGATTGGCTAAGTGCACACCGAGCGACAATTGATTTTCATCGTAATTCTATTCATTTTCTGGATGATTCTGGAGGTGAGGTTGAAATTTTTGGCATTTAAAAGTCTATCTCCTTATGGATTATCTCCATAATGTAGTTGAAGAAGTATTTATGTCAAGGGTGTCAATTTTTTGTTGTCTCAGTTAGTGACCTGGATATGGAGGAGAGTTGAGAAGTGACTTTAGAGGATTATCCTCTCCTTAAGAATTTTTTTGATGTTTTTTCGAGCGAGATAGCAGGGATGCCACCTACGCGTGACATCAACTTTTGAATTGATCTCATTCTGGGAGTTGAGCCTAACTCTAAGGCTCCTTATAGGATGAAAAATCAAGAGCTTCAAGAGCTCTATTTGCAGTTGGAAGAATTGCTTGAAAAAGGGTTTGTTCATCCTAGTGTTTTCCCTTGGGGAGCACTGGTCATATTCGTGAAAAAGAAGGATAGTTCACTCTGTCTGTGTATTGATTATAGGTAGTTGAACAAGGTGACAATGAAGAATCACTACCCCTTGCCAAGGATTGATGATTTGTTTGAACAAATCAAGGGAGCAAAGGTATTCTCTAAAATAGACCTCAAGTCAAGATACCATCAGTTGCGGATTGTTAAGGAGGATATTCACAAAACTGCATTTCACACTCAACACAAACATTATGGATTTACTATCATGTCGATTGGGTTAACAAATGCACTCTCAATTTTTATGAGCTTAATGAATGGTGTTTTTTGGACCTATCTAGATTGATTTGTGCTCGTGTTTATCGATGAAATACTCATCTACTCTAGAACTATGGAGGAGCATGAGGAACACTTGAAGCTGGTGTTGCAATGTTTGAGGGAAAACCATTTGTTTGCAAACCTGGAAAAGTGTGAATTTTATAAGTTAGAAGTGAAATACTTGGGGCATGTGATCTTAGGAGAAGGCATCATCATGGATCCCCCAAATACTCAAGCTATTATAGATTGGCCTGCTCCTAAAAATGTTCTAGATATTTGTAGCTTTATGGGATTCGCAGGCTATTACCGGTGGTTTGTATAGGGTTTTTTCAAAGGTTGCACATCCCATCACCTCTCTGCAAAGGAAAGGAAAGAAGTATGATTGGTCTAAAAAGTGTCAGTCAGTGTTTCAAACTCTTAAAGAGAACTTGACTAGTGCACCTATTCTTGTTGTTCTTGATTTGACTTGGGAATTTTTGGCTTGCATAGATGCATCCTTGGAAGGGTTAGGGGCTATTTTAATGCAAGACAGTAGGGTGATAACATATGAGTCACGTAAGCTCAAGGACCATGAGCTAAATTACCCTACTCATGACTTGGATTTTTCCGTAGTTGTTCATGCTCTGGTAAGGTGGAGGAATTTCTTGTTCGGGCATAGGTTCGAGCTGCACAATGACCATCACATTTTGCAATATATTTTCACGCAAATGAATTTGAATGCTAGGTAGAGAAGATGGATGGAGTTCCTCTATGAGTATGATTTTGAGGTAAAATATATCCAGGGCAAGGAGAATGTGGTGGTAGATTCTCTAAGTTTTCGCCACCGTGAGTTATCCTCTGTGACTCTTGAGGTAGATCTAAAAGGTCAAATTCTTGCAACACTTCCTTTGGACAGCTAGTTCCAGGAGGTGAAGTCTGAGATTCAGTTGGGTAGAGTGCTAGAGGGAAGGTTTGTTGGTTATACTCTTGAGTCCGATGGAATTTTGTGATGTTTGGGTCACATATATGTACCTTCCTCAAAGGGTCTTCGTACTCTAATTATGATTGAAGCACATCGGGCTCCTTATTTGGCTCATCTGGGAGTTAAAAATATGTATGCAAATCTTCGTCTATTGTATTTCTGGTTTGGGATGAAGAGAGATATAACAGATCTTGTGGTGAGATGCCTGGAGTGTCAGAGGGTAAAAGAAGAGCACCATCATCCTACAAGTATTTTGTAGCCCAATCTCATTCCTGAATGGAAATGGGATATTATATCCATAGACTTAATTGTTGGGTTGCCTATGACTACATGTCGACATGATGCTATCATGGTCACTTTTGATAGGTTGACCAAGGTGGCACATTTCTCTCCCATTCGGTCTTCCTATACTGCATTGTCTATGGCTAAAATTTTCATGGATGATATTGTGAGAGTGCACGGAATCCCGTGAAGAATCATTTCTGATAGAGATCTAGTGTTCACTTCTACCTTGTGGACATCATTGCAGTGTGCCTTAGGAACACAATTGAACTTCAGTTCTGCTTACCATCCAGAAATAGATGGTCAAAATGAGAGGGTCAATTGGGTTCTTGAGGACATGCTCTGTATGTATGTTATGGATCAACAGTCTCATTGGGAAGACTATCTGCATTTGGTTGAGTTTTCCTATAATAATGGTTACCACAGTTCGATCAAGATGCCACCATTCCAGGCTTTGTATGGTTTCCCATGTCAAAATCCTTTGAGTTGGGATCATTTGGAGTACACATTTCTTCTTAGGCTAGAGATGCTACTATAAATGGAGCAACAAGTCGCTCGCATCAGAGAGCACTTGGTAGTGGCTCAAGAAAGATAGAAGAAGTATGTCGATGCTCATAGGGTTGATCGCCAATTTTTCAGTGGGTGATTGGGTGTTTCTTTGAGTGTGTCCATGAAAGAGCCCTATCCATTATAAAAAAAGGCTCCAAGTTGGCACCTCATTTTGTGGGTTCGTTTGAGGTTCTAGAGAGGATTGGGCCCATTGCTTATCATTTATCCTTGCCACCCAACCTTGAACACATTCATGATGTGTTCCATGTTTTTGTTCTTAGGCATTATTTTCCTGATTTATCTCATGTACAAGATTGGAATGCTTTACAAGTTGAGGACGGGCATATCACACTAGAGCCCATGGTCGTTCTGTAGCACAAGAGGCTCATTCTCAGGGGTAGAGAAATTGATTAGGTGCAAGTGCAATGGGACCCTAATGATGAGTCTTCAGGGACATGGAAGGATGCATCCCACATCCGAGAATATTTTCCTTACTTGTTTTCTAGCTTCTAGGAGTAAGTTTAGTTCTAGGGGCGGAGGATGTAGTGCCTCTCACGTTACTCATACTTTATGATACTACTTTCTGTGTGTGTTTGATTCTATTTGATTTTTGGTTATGTTCTGATGCATACTTGATACTTTGATAGACATCTATTTTTCCATGTTGTTTGGATTGACAGACAACTCTGTTTCTTTGCTTATGATATTTGGACACATGTGTTGGATACTTTTACTTATGATGATTCTAGTGATTGCTATATGATGATTTTGTTTAGTTTTTCATTACTGTATGCGATTTGGGTGAGAGGGACAATGTTGCATCACTCATCCGTGAGCACCCCGTCTCACCGCAATTCTCTTTCACAATGAGTTTGATTTTGAATTTATATGTATATGTATATGTTGTTCGACGCTTGGTGTTATGCAGGAATGCAGGTACTGGATGTCGACTCCATCTACATTGTTAGGTATGAGCACGCCTTACATACCCAATGATTGATGTGGTTAGGGAGATGATAAGAAAGTACCCCCATCTGTGTCTGTGGTTTAGTCATTGTTTATTCATGTCATATCCGTACTTCATTCGTGTGGGTATGGTTTTTTAATTTGAGTTATTTACTTTCATGGTTTTAGTAATGATTATTAAAGGTTTAAATTATGGCTATGTTAATGAATAATTTCTTTAAAGTAAATGGTATTCTTCGATGGGGTTAGTTAAGTAATTAAATTACATTGCTAGTAAATGACATTGATTCTCTTAGAATATAAATGTGCTATTTAGTGTTAATTATTTTATACATTAATAGTTTTATTAAAATTTCAAAGTTTGAATTGTCATGAGAATATCATTTAATTTAAATAAATAAAAGTTAATAATTTTTTTTTTATTGATTATTTAAATTAAGTCATTTAAAATTATTACTATGATGACTAATTTTAACATTGACTGGTTAATTTAATATTAAATTTTAAATTTAAATGTTGTTCGAGTTATGATGTTTATTTATTTATTTTAATAATATTTAATTGTCTTAAAAAGGGAATTATATTTTAACAATGAAATTGTATTATTTAAAATTTGGAAGTAATAGTAGGTTGAGGAAATTTGGAAGATGTGGAGTGAAATTGAGAAGTTTTTATTAATGTTTTGATTTTTGCCTTCTTGGGGTTTTATATCCAATCTGGTGTATTTTGAAAAAGCAGAGGAAGGAAAACAATTTTTGTTCTGCAATTCGTAATTTTGAATCTTTTTTGGAAAATGTAAATCTTTGTATTTTTCTTTTGAAAAGAGTGAAAGGAATTTAGAATTGTAAATTATCTTGGATATTGTTCTTCGAAATTTCTTTTGGAGGTTGCAAATTTCAAAATTTGGAGGAGAACGTAGCTAGTTGGATACACATGACACAACAATTTATCTCTGAAGTAAATTCAAGCAAAGGACTCCAAGTAGCGTTGTAATCCTTGAATATCTTTGTAAATTTTTTTTGAAAAGATTTTATTTTTTTGTGAAATTATTGTTTTGTGAAATCATTTCTAGGTAATTGTCATCTCCAACCATTGGATTTCGCTTTCCCCTTCATTCCCTATCTAGTATCGTTAATTAATATTTTAGATGCGTGATAATGGCTGGCAATCGTCTAAGAATGTAATCTTATTCTGGAATAATTTATCTACATTTTGATCTATCCATTGTTAATTCTCAATAATTTTCTATGTAATTTTTGTTTGTCAGTGATCTTCCTCTTTTTATTTCAGTTGTATTTCTTTTTCATTCAGGCTACTATAATTTGCCAATCTGGTTCTTGATTTCTGAGTAATATCGTGCATTGGGCTATGTCGTTTCTTTGTTTCTTATTCACATTTTATATAAATTTATATTTATATCTTTGCATATATATATATATATATATATATATATATATATATCAGTTTATGTATTGGTGGTATGCAAATTATTTTTTACCAAGGAATGAAATTGTGGTTTGGGTCTTTGTTTTTATTTGGTGGTGGCTGGGGTGTTGATTCCATAGGCGTACCACCCTCCACCCACCCTTTTCAATGTTTGACCGGTGCCTCTTTTTAAAGCCATTCACCTTGAATGGCTACTATGTCCAGCCACTCAAGGGAGGGTTGCACCCTATTTACTCTTACCATGGGCTTTCATTTGTATGTCTTTATATATATATATATGGCTGTGGACATTGATTTGTGTATGTTCTTTCTATTTTTTATGCACAATAAACTTTGCATTGAAATTTAAATTCAGTTGTTTTTACATAATTAAAATTATATATATATATATATGTATATACATCAATATTGAATGGATAAATATTTATTTAATTATGTTATGTTGATATGTTGCAGTAACTTCAATTTAATATTTCTTTTTGATAGGGATATATACATATATACATATGTATATATATATATGTGTGTGTGTGTGTTTTGGAAATTAATATATTGTTGAAATGCAAATGTAATTTCAATTCTGGAGTTAAAGAATACAAATTATCTTGATTAAACTCAAATTTAAATATTATTTTATTAAACTTGTATTTAGAAATAAATTTGCAAATTAGATTTAACAATCATGGAAAAATCAAATTTAGAGAATATTCTATTTTGGAAAAATAAATAAATGGGAAAATAAATATCTATGTTAAAGTAGTTTTTAAAATAGTCACAAATTATTTATAATCACTTTAATAGTTTAAGTTAAATTACTTTACTTCCTCCATGAATATTATAAGTTGGAATGGATTTGATTTATAGTTTATTTATATTAAATGATTTTAAGATGATGGATTGTTATTCGTTGTGCAATATGTTTGTTTATGCCTAGTTCATATTGCTTTGAGACATAGTTTTAATTGGATTAGTGTATCATTAAAAAAGTTTGCTTTTAATTGTAAAAATGAAATGATGAATTTAGGTTAAATTTTATATAGTTTGAAAAGATGATTTTAATTGGGGTAATGTGCTATTTTGGTTCTTGGGTGGATCAGTACTTACCTCCATAGGCTAGGGGATTGTATGTATGCATGTTTTTTGTTGCACCTTTTGTCTATCATTTTACCTTGTGAATATTTATGTGGGTGGTACCTCCTGGTTTTATGGGTTTTGATACTTTGTGTAGTCATGAGATGGTCATGTCTTGTGTGCCTTGTTGTGAAATAAGGTACTTTATGTTTGTGTATTGAGGTACGCCGTTTACTTGTATTTGGTTTTTGGGTTACTGTAGGGGAGAGTGGCTCTTCATTGGGGCCGGTGTACAAGTGATCATCCATGAAAGAGTTCCCTTAAATAAGTGATAACCTAATTAATGTATCTAGTGGGTTGAGCTAGTTAACACATAACAAGACTAAAACCATGCACCTCACCCCTACCTCTAGTTCTCTCAAAGGCTAATGACAGGTGGGAAGACTTGGTTGGTAAGGTCAGTACCTTGTCTCCACGAAAGGTAAGTGGATCTGCATGAGTCACTCTCTGGGGTGACACCTTGAGATAGGATGCCTAGTTAACCATAGATGGAGGCAGTTCCTAGTGTTAGGTAGCCTGATGAATCCATGTAAGGCCATGCAATGAAACTCTCCCTTTGTGTGCATTGTTTTCCCTTGTTCTTGTTTCCTCTAGAGTTATTATTATTATTATTGTTGTTGTTGTTTATGTTGTTATGTGGTCTTGAGTTGTGTGGTGTTAGTCCTTTATGTTTTTGACTTTGTGGATGAGGGTTCTTTTTTATCGACTCCTTGCATGGGGGGTGTTCCTTCGGGTTCGCAAGGTCGGGTGGAAACGTTCAAAGCACCCATTGGGTCTCCTGGATGATGATCGTGGCATGAAAGTAGATGCAGTGATTCTAGAGCTTCGCACGGAGAAGATTGTACCTTATTATGTATTCAAATCTCATTATTGTATTCTTCTATATTTTATTGTACACTTCCCAATATTATAAGGGAAGTAGCTTTGTAATGTAATATTAGCATCTTAAGTGTTGTATCTATGGAAATATGTTCCATGAATGTAACTTTGAACTCAGAAGTTGAAATGTAAAAAATATGATTATTCATGCTTTTATTTATCTATCTTATTCATGGTTTGGTTGAATGCTATATGTATATTATTTCTTATTCACACTTATATGATTAATTTTTTTGGTATCATTTATCATTTTTGTTGGCTTGGGTTCATTCGAGTAGCGCACCATGTTACCCCATGGGACTAGGTTGATGTTATATGATATATTTATGTTGTTTAAATATTTAATTATGTTTAATGCTATTGTTGTTTTAAAAAATAATGTTTTGTTATTGTTAGTAGTTGTGTCCTATGGGGTTTGCGTGGCAGGGCATTAAAAAATCAAATATGGTCTTCTTGGGGGTGATTCCATTCTCTCAAGTGAAAAAAAATCCCATGAAGTTGATTTGCATAATCTTTGCGAGAAAATTCCTCTCTGGTGTACAAAGAAGCTTGAGGTTGTTGTATTGATTGAAAGTGTGCAAGAAGAGGCTATCTCATTGTTTGGACATTTGCCTTCCTCCTTTGAAAAAGAAAATTCTAATCTAGGTATCTAGGTGGTTTAGCTACATGCAAGTATTGTTCAAGTTGAACAAGAGAAAAAGATGGATACTACTCTTCAAGGTATGAGTTCTGATTGTTTTCCAAGTCCTCAAGAAGTCAGTCAAGAGAATATCTCATAACCTATTATAAATCATAAAATTAATGTTGAGTTCGATGAGGATTTTTGCACTAACATAATAGAGGAGTTTTGGGTACACCCCGATGATAGGTTTTCAAGTGATTTAAATCAAAAAGATTCGAAACAAAAAATCTCAATCAAGAAGCTAGTAGTACAATTTTAGGTTTCATCCTTTCAAGAGGATGTCCAATAAGGGATTTAGCTGGAAAATAGCTTGAAAAGAAGACACATGTTACTATTGTACCCAACGAGGAGGTTGCAACCTTAGAAAAACAAATCCAAATCACTTTTTAACCCCATAACAACAATAGGAATTATCAAAATCAAGCTATAAGTGAGTTTATCTACATCCTTCATGAAACATTTCAATAGTCTATTGTTTATCCACATGTGTTTCATGTTCTTTCAACAATACATAGTCATGTAATGCATGATTTGTTGATTAGAAAGGGGTGTTATTTTGCAAATCCAGTCAATGGTTTTGTTTTACCATATTATTTTCTAGTTAGGCTAGGTTAGAATAGGTTTCTAGATGCAGTTTTCAATTCCCTAAGTGTTGTTCAACAGAATTAAGTAGTTTTTTCTTTCTGCATCTTTGGTTTTTCAATAAGTTTGGACAAGGTATCATGTTCTGATCTAGTGAGTTATAGAAGTTGTCCAGGCCTGTTTCCACATTGTGTCAAATTTCTAAGTGACTCTGCACCCAATGGATAAGCCTAGGCAATTGGTCATGATCTTTAGCAGGAAAAAATATAGCAGATGTCACCAAAAATGTAATCTATTTTTCACTACTAGCTCAATTAGGTAGAGCTTTTGAAATTTTCAAATGGAAGATAAGGTACATTTTATTTCTGCTAAATTACATTCATGTGCATAAACAAAATAAGAAGATTACATTACCAGATTGCATTCATGTAGATGCATATAACATAGGAGAAAATTGCACAATATATTCAAGAAAAGTAATCTTTATTGATGATGTGAACAAATAATATCTCACACAAGTCGTGAAACTAACTCTTCTAATGAAAATAAAGGAAAAATTATACATTTGCAGATAAATAAATGCACATATAAAGAAGGATGACTCGTTATTTCCTGAATGATGAGTCTTGGTCCTAGTTGTGTTTCCTTGCATCATCTTTTATCCTCACACTTGTCTTGCATCTAGCTATTTCTCCTTGCTACTCCTAATTGCCTGTATTTCATAGAGAATTTTTTGTTAGAACAATGAACGATCACATATCAGTATATGCACAAACATTTGAAAGCATTTAACTTGAGCTTCATTTGCATTAAAATAGTGTGCATATCATGTATGTCCAAGAAAACAAAAAAATTATCAAACATATTTGTCATATGCACGTATTTTCTAACATGTTTGCTTCATGTGCAGGTATAGGAAAAATTATGTTGCTATTTTGATTCATCTGGTTAAGGCATGTGGGATAAAATGTGGCTCCCACAAGGTTTGAGCTCAACATGTTGTTCTATTTTATACTGACAAAGATAGGAGTGTAGAGGCTTCATACTCATTATGTTCTATTAATAAGATATGTATCATTTGTGATAGTGAGTTAATTGGTTCACTGTCAGAAAAAAACAAGTATCCACAATGAGGCATAATGAGTAAAAAGTAGTAAGAGGACATCATGCATTGGAAAGAAAAGAGCAATATGATGTTATAGTGCATTTCTGACAATGGTACAGAGCAGAGAAATTATGCCAACACAAAGTAACATATGAAGTCAATAACAAACATGTGCAAGCACAATCATGAGGGTGTTTTAAGAATATTGTGAACTAAGGGCAGTCAAGCCACTTTATGAAGTTCATATTCATCATGAAACCCATAGATTGCAGACATGAAATTAAAGAGATTCATAGCCAATTATGAAATGCAGACTTTATAAAATCAATAAATCAACATGACCACAAGATATAGGACACTCGTTCAATTTGCACAAGGGAACAATTCAAGGAGGAATATTTAGCAGAGATAGAAGGTTTGCAATCACAGGATAGATTTCCAATAATTCAAAGAACCATGAAAACTACTGATAGGAGGATCACAACAATGACAAGGTTCAAGGGTTAACATTGACAAAATGAATTTTTTTTTGTTAAAGGAAACCATTAATGATATAATGACTCACTATTACAAGTTAGTAATAAGAAATATAAATACAGGGATCAAGTAAAGTAAAAGTATCAGTGATCAAGTGTGTTCAAAAAAATGATCCAATCAACAAAGCATGTAAAGATTTGTGGAAGTCATCATCAAATTAAGTGACATGAAGACTATTAGGAATATATAGTGACATGATTACAGTCAACTATGATACATGAAATGGTCAAGATAGTAGAGGAAAAGTCAAATTTAAAGTCTAGATAGCTTTGCACCAATATACACTCATCCTCATGCACAACTAATAACTTCTTATCTAATTCAAAGCCATAAATTTTTAGATTTTGAGCATGGAATTGAATTTGAGGCATCAATATTATAGAGACATAGGATGCTCAGAATATAGTTGATATACTAATGAAGAAGCCTAATGCTCTAGTTTCCAATAGAAAATGAAGGTTTCATATAATAATTGTAAGAGAAATCCAACACATATGTTTGCAAGATGAAAATATAGAAGGACAGTTGTCTAGGGTTTGTGTACAAAGAAAGCATGAACAAAGAGCAATGGTTAGTAAGTTTTTTCAAACCTCGAGCTTTTTAGGAACATTAAAGAAATATGGAGGCCACAACGAGTATATGCAGAGAATACAAAGATTAAGAGAATGCACAAAAAATTAGATATGTTCATCTTATTCTCGCCTTTTACGACTCAAAATGAGTATTTTATCTACAAAAAAACAAAGGAAAATGAAAGGGATTATGTCATTACTGGTTGTTATTACATAGTATCACAAGTAAAAGAGATACCCATGTATTTTAAAGTCAACAGGAGAATGATAGGGGAGTGACCTCATGAGGTCATTAAAACTTGAGTTTTTGAAAACCTAGAACAAGTTTTGAGTCCCAAATAAAATAATTGCACCCACTCAGGATTCATGTTATCAAGCTATAGGAGCTCAAATGAGCTTATTTTTGCTTAACAGGAAATATAACGAAGGATTTCATTTGCAGAAGCAATAGGAAAAAGGACCTTGAGTGCTCGTAGAATCTAATGAATGGTGAAACAAAGCCCTCAATGATGGCAGAGAAAAATGAAATACACAGAAAAAACGAAATATCCTCATCACTTTTCCATAGATGAAGCTCAAAAGGAGCATTGTTTTTACATAAAACAAAATGAAATACAAACAGAAAAATATTACCAACATTCGAGAAAATGAAGCTTTTAGACATAGTTGCAGAGGTCCCTCGAAACCCTCGACTCCAACTCTTAATCATGGCGGCACTTGCAAAATCAATATGAAATGAAAAATGTGCAATGTGGCCGCTAGTTTCATTTAGGGTTTTCAAACCTTAAACTTTATTTCCTAGTCAACTCAGTATGCCAAGTGTTGAAGTCTTTCAAAGACTTATACTTTGCACATTTGATTTTCCATATAAGCTAAAATTTGGACTTTTTATTTTGCATTTTTGTTATGAATGTAAAACATTTAGTTAGGTGGTGTTGTTATAAACACCTAACTAATTTTATTCTAAATGAAAAATGGAGAAAAATATGTTGATATGATTGAGTCAAAGGGGGGTAGTTGGGATTTTATGATTTGGAGAGCACATAGGGGATGTTAGTTTCAGTTGGAAAACATATTGCAACCATATAGGGAGTTTCTTTTCCCTTTTTGAGGTTTTTTGGAGTATCTTGAAGTGATTTTGGGAGTTCTTAATGTTTGACATGTTCAAGCTTGACTTTTTCCACACATTGGAGCCTTTTTGAGAAAGATCTAGTTGTTATATTTTAGGCTTTTTGGGGGCATGTGACCCAAGGAAGCTTCTAGTTCCTTCTTTAGTGCAACTACTTGGGATTTGATGCATATATTCTCATTTAGACTCTTTTGGAGAGTTCGTTCTTCTTTATGCAAATTTAGACTTAGTGACTTTTGGAGTCCTTTGTCAAATTTTAGCATGATTTTGTAGCTCATTTTGGATATGAAATACAATGAGAGCCTTGGATGCCATTGATATGAAAATTTTCATTATTTTTTATTGCATTATTGTGTGTTCCCAAATGATTGATCAAGTTATCTGTGAGAGATTTTTCACTTCCTTTTAACTTTGTCTTATGAATTTAATACCTTTATGAAAAAGTGTGTTTATGCAGGTTGCAGATTGTGTCATAAAATCCAAAATAGCTTTTAGCTGTGGAGTTATCTTCCTCCTTGAAGTTTGAGCTTTAAGACCCTTTTGTGAAATACTTAAGCAAAAAAAGCATACAATAATAGGTAGTGCAAGTTATTTTTTCTATCATTGCAAACAAGCATTATGCAAATATGAATTTCATAGTCCTTGTTAGTTTTGTGTATCACCCTTTAATTTCACTTTTCATTTTCTTATTTTAAGCTTTCCTTCTTCTCTTTTCCTCTCTGATTTTAGTAGTTTTTAGGTGGTAACTAGCTAGGAGAACCAACTCACTCTGGAGGCTTGATCTTAGCTATCTGAGCCCACACTCCAGAGATCATTCCCATGTTTCAAAGAGTGGCTGAAATTATTTCAACAAGCGTGCACACATTCTATTGATAACATGTACTGATAATATGAAATAAATTACAATAGATTTTCCAATGCAAAAGTATGTCTGGAACTACAAATGCATATATACAACTACAACTGCATGAAATTTCTCTAAACACTTTGAATGTAAATTTCCAACTTCTTAAATTATTGAAATATGACTGAGTACAAAATTTGAGACCAGTTACATGTAATGTAAATGATAATGCAATTATCATTGCTTGAAAATGAATTGAATTCAAGAGACCTACAACTTCCTATGACTGTAGTATGCAAATATAAACTTATTTATTTGTTGAGGATGAAAACCTAATTTTAGATGCTAAGTATTGAAGTTCCTAAGATACTAAGCCACAATAGTTCTTCCTCATATATAACTCATGTGAAGCTAAAGGTTGGCATCTAGATGACTCGAAGATAAAAAATCTTAATTCCAGCAATAATCAGATTATGAGATGAAGTCTTGCTTCCAAATCAATCAGAAGATAGTAGCGCCTAGATGTATGAATTGTGTCCTCCATAATAAAAATCAATAGTTGCTTATTGGCTACACTAATAAATTGTAGTCTCCAAGATGACTTATCTTCATGACATGGAGTGATGTTTATTTTCCATGAGATGCCATGAGTTTGTCTTGTCCGCTGAAAGAGAGGCCCAATAAAGTAATTTGATCTTCAAAGTTTGATGCAAAATTTTATTGATGATAGGAATTTATCTCCTTTAGATTTATGAAAGCTGTGTTATTATCTATTTTAATCACCTACTCCTGTTTGTCTTTATTTGACACCACTATTTGTCTTATCTACCAAAGTTCAGTTGCTACGTCTCTTCCTATACACATTGGAAACAAAATTAAAAAGACAACAATTTCTCTTTACAAAATTTTAAAATTATCTCATAGAATCAATTTCCTCCAACCATTCAAAATTTATCCATAGGCCATTAAATTTTACCAAGATGAACCAACAAAAATGAATTCCACTTCCAATTATAGTTGCAACAATACAATAACTACTACAACTACTTAATGAAATAATGATTGCAAAAATACCTTAGTTGTTGCAAGTGAAATGATGCAATAGTAAACCAACTATCACATCAACTCAGCTAGGGAAATAATGCATCAACTATTGCACCTGTTAAATGTCTCCAATGAAGCACCTGTAGAAACCATGGATGGATTTCTCAACAATTCTAGCTAGGGTTGATCTTTCACAACTGAACCTAGTAAGTATCTTAGATTCTTCAAACCCTCGAGCAATGCAAAGCATTCAAGCTTTCTTACCAAATTGGTAATGATAAATGATATTAAGTCAAGCATGCCCAAATTCTAAGCCAAAAACTCCTTATATAGATTTCTCATTGACTTTTCAATAAGCTTCTAGACATTATTATTTTATTCCTTTAAGTGACTTTATGATAAAATATTTATTAAGTAAGTCACTTTATTAAATTAATTAAATATAAAGTCATCTTTTAATTTTACTTTATTGAAATAAATTTATAAATAATTAATTTAATACTTACTCCCCTTATTTCTCTTGTTTAGCCTTCAAGAATAAATAAAGGCTAAATGCTCATCAAGGTGGCTATTGAAAAGGGGACATGACACTAATTTATCATTATTTAGATCTCAAAATCTGAAATCTACAAAAAATTTGAATTTCTCGCTCAAACCCTAAAGAATCCCCAAATGGGACTCATACACCAGCCTTGGCATATGGGTCCCACCTAGGGGAACTCATGCACCTAGGGTGGCATATGAGTCCCACCCTAGATTTTTCAGGGTGGGTGATTTATTTTTTTTATTTTTTTGATGATTTTGTCAGGTTTTTAGCTGAAATAAGCTTCAAGATCTAAAATAAAGGGTCTTATGGGCCTATTAATGATGACCTAAAGGGGTATTTAATGTAAGGGTGCTAAAATAGGTCTAAATTAAGTTTGAAATTGCACTATTTTCAAGAGAATATAATTTTCTACACTGAATTTATCCCCTACTTTAGCACCCATATGACTCTACATGCATATGTAATCTAAAGGAATCCAAACAATAAAATTCATTTAAGAAAATGATACTCATATATGTTTATTCATAACATGGGAGAATGAAGCCCCCATTGTAGCTATCTACAAAACCACAATGTTAGGAATCGCATCCTATAACACAAATTCATTAGTCATCTATAAATCCTCTTATCTAACTTCTTCTAAAAATCAAACTCGAGGGTAGATGTATGCCCTCCTTGATTCCACTTGCTTTACATAGGTGGAATCAAGGAAGTAATATAGCCATATCAAATTGGATAAGTCCTATCATAGGGTATTTACAAGTATCATACCACATAATGATATACATTCGATGAGAATGGGAGTAGAATCATGATTCTAACACAATAAATGGTGTTGAAAATGGAATTTGCTAGCCCTTGTTATGCTAGTTTGAATGAAAACAAATTTTAAGTCTAATATAGTAAAACCCTAATTTTAACTTATGTAAGTGTAAAAAGTGAAGTTATTTATAATCATTTTGTCTTTTACCTTCTTGTACAAATGACTCTGGTGGGGAGTGACTGAAGATGGTGAGATGATGAGAATATGAGCCTCTGAGACTAGATGTCCTTCGAGAGTGCGTAGCCCACATCGAGCTACAATATCAGGTGAGTTGATTTTTCTACCTTAGCTTTATCCTTACACATTTATTTTATGTTTTTCCACATTTCTAGATAGATTTAGGACCTTGGAGGAAATTTTTGCAAAGCATCCCTTTTTTTTTGCAAAGTGTCCCTTTTTGTCGTGAAGTGTCCCACTTTTTCACAAAGTATCCCTTTTATTCATGAAGTATCCCAAAAGGGAAATAAAGTGTCTAAGACCTTTATAAAAGTACACTAGAACAACTTTATCACACTTTTTGATTGTTAATGTATAGATTCAATAGTTTAGAATGCTTATAAGACATATTTTTACCTTTTTGTTAGATCCCATTGTGGTCACATCAACATCTCAATGGTAAACAATTTTTTGCTTAAGAGACTTAGCCCTAACACTTTTAACAAAGGATATAAAGATATTTCATACAAAATGCTTATATTGGGTGTACCTCATGCCCCCATGAGGTACCATGATGTTATGTTGATGGCCTTGGTAGAGCGGTGGGATGCAAATACATGCACATTTCATCTCTCGATAGGTGAGATGACGATCACCTTAGAGGATTTCCATCACATTCTTCGAGTTTTGATTTAGGGTGAGAGGGTACATTTTCTAGAGGATTGATCATTTTATGAGATGAAATACAACATACAATAATTTCTTGGAGGTTTGATTCATGGTGAAATCATGGGGCCGCAGATCAAGCTATCATGGATTCTATATTTATGAGCTCCACTCGTGGCATGAATTACGATGTTTATTGTGGTACTAGTACTTGTCCTTGATGGCCAAGGAGCACATCTATAGGGAAGAATAGGTCATATGATTCGATGAATGGAAAAGCATAGGACCATATATGCATGGGGGTGTAGTATCCTTACACACTTGTACTATGATTTAGGGTGAATTTTATTCCATGAGGTTGATAGTATGGTATAATGTACGCTATTATAGGTGTGGTGCCTGGAGCATATCACATGCACTAGGTCAACAAGTTTTACATGTACATTAGCCCTAGGATATCCTTGTGAATTAAGCTATCGTCTGAGGCGGTTATGGAAATATGGAGATTTGTATTTTTGGAGGGTCAGGTTTGACTGACTATATGAGAATGAGATCTTATAGAGACCATACTAGCTTATATCACAGTGGCCAAATGAGACTCCTTAGTTGAGGAGATTTATGATAGGCATACATGATTATGTAGTATGACCCTTCTTTAGGAGATTATTATGGAGTGCCCAGTGGCTTGACAACACTAGATGATTCATCATTGATGATGTCGTCTCCAATGACTCTAATTATGAGGATTGTGATATAACCCTGGTCTTTGATGCTAATGATTTCAATACCATAGATGTGTATGAGGAGTGGTGGGAAGAAACACAACAAACTCTTGTATTCTTGATGGATGAGTTGATAGGCTATGTAGAGCCACTCCTTGATTAGAGAGATGAGGAGGAGGATAGAGTTGAGGAGACAGGGGCTAGGCTTGCAAACTTATTCAAAAATGTGATAGATGAGGATTATAATGAGGCTACAGATATTGATTATTATGGCTAGGAGGAGGAGGACGAGGAGGATGGGGATGAGGATGAGGAGGAGGAGCGACTGATGAGTGAGGGGGATGACACATTAAATGAGGATCTAGTGGGTCATGAACTTGGAGAGAGCCAATTCCCACTCATGTGACTAGACCACGATAAGTAACTGCAACATGCACAACCACCTACAATCATGGAGAGGCTAGCACATGCTCCATGCCTCCTACACACGATGAGGTTTTCCTTACATAGCCAGCCAGAGAGCTAGGTGATGATATTTGGTTTACTGCTATGCTTTATGCTTAAATTCATTCTTTATGATTTAGTTTAATGTCTATGTATCATGATGTGTACTAATTATATTTATGATTTCTATCTTGCAGGGCCTGTGAGAGACCTACATGATCTCTATTGCCAGGTTGTTGTAGAGATAGTTTCTCTATTAGTCTATGAGGATGATACTAATACACATTATGTGCCCCCACCCATCATGGAGTGGGACCCAAAGCTATTCAAGCTATATGTCAATTTGAGGGAAGCATATGAGGATTTTAGGAGGTGCACCCACCGAGTCGAGGCTTCCTATGAGGAAATCCGGTCATCTTGAGCCCTAGCAAAGGTCAAGAGACTCTAGGTAGAGGTATCCAAGCTACAAGAGAAGAGAGATCATAAAGTGAAGGATCACCAAAAGGATATTGGATGAGCACATGGTCTGTAGTATTCTTTGGATGTAATTTCTAGCTCATTATCACGATCACATACCACCGTATCTCGATAGGATGCCTCTAGATAGATGTGAGCACCAGATCTTCAGGGATCTGGTAGTCATAAACCATAGCATCATTGTATATATTGATGACATGTACTTAAAATTTTGATATATATATGATCATTTGATGTTTTTTTATTTATGTTTATGTGTTTAACATTAAATGGCAATTTGAATGATAAAATAATCTTTGTAAGACTATTTAATAAATATCTCCATGATTTAACATGTTTTATGTGATCTAATTACAACTTATTCTATTTTCTCTTAGATACGACATTGTGATTGAGTATTTTATGCTAAATTAAATGAACCTATGATCCAATTAAAGAACATTGAATGCATATAAGGATCTAATATAACATAACACACAAGAAGAACTTGAATAACATGAAACCTAAAGTAATCACTTAAAAACTAATTTCAATAATCACTTTAGTATTTGTGGATATTTAATATACCCCATGCTCCCTTTGGGTTGTTTTTAATATTTTGCTCGACTTCCAACCACACCCGATAATTTTAAAAGCCTCCATGCCAGTTTTTCAGTGGTCTCGACTCATTGTTGCCATGTGTCACCCAATAGCTCATCAAAGGGGATCTTCCCTTCCCTTCTCTTCCAAGCCCCGTTCTGCCCCCATGTGTCATAAATCAAGCGTGTTAAGCCTGCTTTCATATAACTCTCTTTCGGGCCCCAACCGCATGCCATGTAATCTATGCTCGTATAAAATTTTGGTGGGCCCCTTAAGCAGTGCCAATAGTAAGAATGATACCACATGTATTCTCATTGCAAGATCTCATTAAAGGATGGGGAGGATGAACCATGGGCTGCAAAATACTGCCACGTGTCCCTTTGATGGATCTTCATTAAAAGGAGTGGTGCAGATGCCAAGATTCCATATACTATCGTGTGTTCTAACTGCCTTCATTGGGAGGCAACACTTGTTTGCACAGGGTAAGCCAAAACCACTACCATCATTTGTAGAGAATACATCTAGCTCACAAATGACTGGGTTCATGCTTGGGAATATTTTTGTTTCAACGATCATTGTGAGTAATTGTTATGAGCATCATCATTCATGATGGAGAATGTTTTATGTTACAACGCTTCAAGTGGTGGAAGCCTCTAGCTATATATACTACTTCTTCTTTCGAAGAATAATTTTGAAATATCTACAGAAGAATTAGGAAGACACTAGGCCTTTTTTTTGTTAGATAATTGTAAAGACTCGTAGATTGTGCACTTGTAATTTGGCCTCTCTATTTCTTAGTGATTTGAGAACATTATTCTATGCTGTTACTAAATACTTTGTTTGCAACTTTAATGATTTGAATAGAATGCTGATTTAGAATCATGTCTCTGACTCTTTCTATTTAGTAAATCTCTATGCAAATTGTTTTGTCATGAAATGAATTATCTAGGTCTTTCTCTTTGATGTTTGTTATTTCAGAACATAGAAAATTGTTGAATGAGCCCTTAGACTACATCTAAAAGATAGGTCTATCGTTCCTTACATCTAAATCTAAGTTTTGCATCGCCATAGTTAGATTTTTTATTTTATATCTACTTCCTTTTCCCATTCAAAACCCCAATTATAGAAGGAGCCAACATCTTTAAAATATGAAGGTTACTAAGTTTAGCGCAATAGGTCCCACCTTTAACCAAGTTTCCCACAAAGGGCTATTACCTTGTCAATTTTTGACATCAATATTTTATTTTTATTTTTCCTGGCACGCCTAGTGGGACCTTCTAAATGTGGTTAAGCCTTAAGCAAGTATATGAGCCATTGACCTGTTACAAAATCCCAAATAGAAAATAACCTTGGTTTGTTGGTACCACCGCTAGGAACAATACCAACTAGAACCCATCATGTAAACGTCCCAACCCCTCCACCAGCCATGTTACCAATCGCTAACTAAAACTATGTGGCATGGGATTCTGAAAGTCCTCTTAGGAAACTAGTAGTGCCTGCCATTTGGGGCCCCATCCCAATCTTTGCTCTCAATTCTATCCCTAAGTTCACTGGAGATGGATCAAGAACAACGTCCGAACATTTGCAAGATGTGGTGGATGTATGTTTGGTACACTGAGTTACAGAACAAAATGTGGCACTGAGGTTGCTCGCAACTTCTTTTAGAGGAAAAGCATCAGATTGGTATCACACTCTGTTGACTAACTCTATCGACACTTGGGATCAGCTTGCGGATCCTTTTTATGAAATATTCTCGAATGACGGAGATAGGTCTTCCCAGTATCACCAGCTAGAGATCATCAAGCATGCTCCACATGAGGCCTTGACTAAATTTAATGCTTGGTTCCACACAACTTGGCAAAGAATTTAGGCTGTAATCCACTCACCATCCGATTTGGCATTCATGTTTTACCTGAAGTCCATCAACACCGATATCTCAATGATAATCTAATCACTTGGCGGAACCACTCTACCAAATGCATATATCATCGCAATTAAAGTAGAGAACAATTTTATTGACACTTAAAATTTTCCACCTTGGCCCATCATGCTTATATTCCCCGAGCTACTAGTTTCTGCCCAGATGACGTCGCCTACCACTGCAGATCCTCCTCCTCAATCCATGTAAACATTCACGAGCATACCACATAACGTCACACCTAGTTCCTCAAAGGATGAGATGAGAGACATAATGGAAATGTTGTGGGCTATGGCCAATGACATAAGTGTCATCAACTGCAACTAGGATGCTCCCCCAAAGCCAACCTATCAAAATTATCAGGGTGGAAGGTCCTCTTACCAAAAACACCAATTCCAAGGAGGTGCTAGCACAAAGGCTCAGGCACAAGCAACAAGTAAAATATTACCGGTATCCACTACATTGCAGAACCACAACCTAAGCTCTAATAGAGAATTAACTATAGTGAAAAACAATTTGGTCGACGATGAAAACCCTTGGTGTTTCCCTTGTGGTTATTCACATATGCTCTGAAACTGCCCACACAAAAAATCTATAATAGAAGGTGGTGGAGCAGCACAACCAAGGCTCGACATCAGACAATGGGGGTTATGCATATACCTCTCCATAAATGGAAAACACGATACTCACCACTCAAATGAAAGGGATGTCTTTGGAACAAGAGAACGATATAGCTCTCAACCACACCCTCTTCTCATGGATGGAAGGAGAGGAAGTGGTGTTCACATTTGAAGCATCCACTTCAAATACCTCACATGTGCAGTCTGATTACAACACTCGCTCCAAAGGGAGATTCATGGGTGAAATAGTCTTCCTACAATTAGTCAGTTTGTAGCCTAAAAGTGCTCCCATCCAAAAACCTAGTGCCTTCGCAATGGTACCACAATGTTCACTGCAAAGAGAGATAATAACAAGAGCTAAGGATAAAAATCTTCCAAGTCTTCCATCATTCGATGGAGTAGAACAATTGAAAAAATAATCAGCTAACATGTCCTTGTGGGAGATCTTAGCCATTCTAGAGCAAAGGACATTACTACAAAGGGCTCTCCAAGAAGACTTGATCATAGAACCAAAGGAGAAATCACTTCAAAGGGAGGCTATTGATCAATCACCTCCAACAAAATTTCTCGCGAATATTGCTGAAGAGGCCTCTATTAAGGATCAAGAGGAGGAATCTACACTCAAAGTCGGCGAAGGTAAACCAAAAATGAAGCCATTTTTCTTAACCCTTATTGTGGGTAAGAAATTACTGTATAAATCCATGATTGAATTTGGGGCCAACACCATAGTCATGCCCAAGAAAATAGCTAAAGCCCTAAGACTGAGCTACGAACCTTTGAATAAAGGAATCATGCAATTTAGATGGGAATATGGTTAATACTATGGGGATCATTAAGGACCTTCCATTAACTTTGTTTGTCTACCCCAATATCATGATCAAGAAGGATATCGTAATCATTTATATTCATCCAATATTCGATATGTGCTTGTCCAAGGAATTCACTTCTAAACTAGGTGGATACCCTTCCTTAGATTGGTCACACCTGATTATAAGGACCAAACACGGATCCAAAATGAAGCTGGTGTCTGAACCTTTGCATTTGGAACATGTTGCGGACAAAGCTAAGATAGTCTTTGAGCCTTCTCACACCTCCATCACCAAGGAGGAGATGTACTACACTGAGCTTCTAGAAGATGAGGAAATCACCAGAGATCAGATTGATCAGGAAGAGGTTCTCCTAGCCAATTTCATTAATAAAAGACCCTTTTGACAATTATCATGCCAGTGGACTAGGAACTTATGTCATTTATGATGAAGACCAAGCCATCCTAAAGGTGACACAAGAGCCCAAAGGAATTTTGACCATAGAGCTATGGTCACTACACTTCGATGGTGCTAAATGCAAGATCGGTGCAGGAGCTGAAATATACCTGACTTCCCCAAGTGGCAAGAAGACAATCAGATCTTTCCTATCCCAATTTTCATATTCCAAAAACGAGGCTGAATATGAAGACCTTGTACTAGGTTTAAGCCTAGCAAAGCAAATGGGGATCAAGAAAATAAAGGTATTCAGGGCTTCTGAGCTAATCATCAATCAAGTTTAGAATATCAATACTATAAAGGATGACTATATGAGATCCTAAGGAGACAAAGTTTGGGAGCTAATCGAGAGCTTTGAAATTTTTAATATTCAAGTTGTTCCTCAAGAATAGAATGCTGATGTGAATTGCATGGCCGAAATCAGATCCCAATTCAAACTTGCTTTCAACTCAATGCATAAATGATGCTCTGTGTGAATGATATTCTGACCAACAACTTCAAATGATGGTCAAGGCTGGCAAGTATTTGGCAACATTGAGCACATCACCTTGTTCAGTTTGTAGTCAGGAGAATTTATCGACCAATTCCAATCAAGGGTCGCCAAAACCAACAAAAGAAAAGACATTTAACAAGGATTCCATAAGCTTCTGAAGAATTTGGTCACTCTCGAAAGCCTTTTTTTTGGAAATACTAGAAATAATAAGAGGAAGCTCGTAGAAAATGAAGGCAATTATACAAAATTTCATATCAGAGATGCAAGTAATCTTCAAGTCAGAAAAGATGTCCTGTATCAAGGTGATGAAAGGATCCTCCACTTTTCAAAGGAGAATGAGAATAGGATGGTGGCCTGGTCATATGATAACCTCATAGGATATGATCTTGACATCATTCATCCTGCAATAGAACCAAAGTGAGTCCCAAATATGAAGCGTTGATGGTGTAAAGGTTAACAAAGCTAGTTTAGTCACGAATTGTCTTCTCAGTTGAGCCTAACATTTGGGTGTTTAGCCCCATCTCGATCCGAAAGAAGAATGGAGATATCTGCCTATGTATCAATTTTTGCAACCTAAAATGAGCATGAACAAGAAATCATCACCCACTACCCTCCATGGGATCAATCATACACAATGTAGCAGGTTTGGGTGTGTTTTCTTTGTTGAACATCTATTTGGACTAGAGACTGGATGGTAAGGGCCTAATGTTAAAATTCAATGAGCAGACACAAGACCTTTTCAACATGAGAAATCTAATAGCTTGTGGGAGGGTCCATTCATAATGATTTAGTATAGGCAATATGAGACATTTAAATCAAAAATCATAGAGAAAGAAGCGATAGGGGTTCCCATCAAGGGAATTTAGCTTAAAATTTTTATAGATCTCAATTAGACAATTCTACCATGTAAATATGTAATTATTGTGGTTATTTTCCTCTTTGTTCTTTTGTTTGTTCGATCGGTCTTCCTAATCCATGATGCAACGAAAATCACATTATGATATAGAGAATAACACATATCCCAGAAGGGACAAAAAATATGCAGCAAAGTACAAATTTTAAACATTTACGCCATATATTCATTATGTTTATATAATTTGATAAGTATAGTATCAAAATGGCTCAGAGGCCACACTTTTAAAAGTATATACTTATATATATTTCTATATTATGAGGTATTTTCTAAGCTATATACAAAAAGGCTAATGATTTTTAGTGTTAAAAGCACAAAAGGGAGGAAATCTTCAGTCATGGTTAAAAGTAGCAACAGCAAAAACATTTGGAACCATATCATCCTTGGCAACAACAACTATACCAACGAAACCATCTAGAGAAGCAACAACAGGTGGTGGAGGGAACACTAGGTTCCTGAAATCGGTATACTAGTAAATATCATATAATGGCACCACGTTGTAGGTTCAGAAGAGAAAGTGGTAGGCACGCGTGAACTTTTGGTGATGTACTTCCTATGACTAGAGGTGGAAACCACTCAGGAATGACAACCATGGGACGAACACATCTTCTTCAATAAAATTTTGAAGGTCGCTCGTGATCAGAAGTCCTCCACCAAATGCAATATATTCCACCACCTCCTTGAGACCATTCAAATACTTCCTTGGGAAATTTTTTATTACTAGATGGATGATAACTAGCTTGGGGATTTGAATGTCAAGCATTGATACCACAAAATGGGAGCACACATTAGTATTAACTTTGTACTTGTCCTCATATTTGAGGAAATCACATCCCAGGACCAATTTCATGGCTATGATTGCCAAAGAATTCTTATTCTTTGTCATCCTCTTCTAGCGTCTAGTTGAAATCTCGCCCAAAAAGGCCATTTGAGATTTGTGGGAGGTTAGCCTAATTGGGGTGTTCATAATTTCAAAACCTATATTATTATTAGAAAATGACCCTATGTAAGATGCCTTAATCCAAACTTTATACAAGTACTGAGTAGACTACAATTACCAAATGCTAAACCAATCACCTAATGCTAATTCAACTAAAAATTGCTAAGTTTGATTTCCCTACTACCTAGGTACCTATTTATAGATGCAACAAGGATAAACATGATAATTTGCATACCATAAGCATGAGGTTAACCAATTACCACCTCAAACATTGCACCAAGGCTCACTCAAGACTCTCACCCAGTTGCAACTGCAGGTATAATTTGTTGCGTACAAAATTAAGGTAAGCTAATTAATTAGTACAAGCTGGTGGTAGTATCTGATGGTAGTCTATTCGACCAGACGCTGAGGTCTCATCGTGTAGGTGTTCCTCAAACTCCAAGAAAGGATGTGTATCTATTTGATGTTTATTGCATACTTTGGCATAATCATTTCATTTGGGGTATTAATTACCATGACATACAATGCCTAGTTTGCCTTTAAATCACCAACTCAATTTCTAAGGAAAATCAAGCCATGGGTGGTAGGTACCTGGGGTCATTATGAATCCTTGTCATTTCAAAATGGCAAGTAGTTCACTTCGCACAAACCAAAAGGCTGGAAATACATGTCGAATTTAATGCAGAAAAATCAACTGTCATCTACCACTTGAAGGAAGACAGAAAAATCTAAGTATTGCATGTGGTAGTTTTAACAAAGAAAAGAAGGATTTTTGAATACATAGTTCAAAGAATTTTCAAAGTGCAAAATTGCTAAGGGACGTGTAGAAAATTTTAGAAGTTTGAGGAAAAATAGAATCCACTGCCTTGAAGTAGCTCAGAATCCATAGATGAATGAGCCAGACCAAATATCTCAAAGATTGGCTGATGTGATGCTCACAACATCCATAGTCAATATTTTTTAGGAGGATGAGTCCTACGCTACACCTGGAATCCTAGATAGGCCAAAATGGTTTTGCACATGGTCAGCCAAGAAGGGGACTATCAGGGATGCAAGTTTAGTATAGGAAGAGTGGGATAACATTTATGACCCCATCCTCAAGACTAACCCTAAGGGCATGAGGGAAGCTGCTTTTGCCAAAATGAAGAAAGCCTTCGACAATCAACTATCATACAAGCAATGGCTCTATGGACTCCCACAATATATGCTCCCTTATGTGCACTAGTGCCCAAAAATAATTCATGAAAGGATTTGGTGTTTCAATATGATGACTGGCGCTATTGAGGGAAGAAGGTTGAGAGTCTTGATAACTGTAGAGGCTCTTAGGGACATGTTGTGCATTCCTAGGAATAGCATCAGAGCACTACCAATGGAGCCCTTCAACCAAAAAAAGGGTTTGGAATTCTGGAAGGGTAGATAGGATGCCCTTGAATTTTATAATGAAGAGACTAGAAGGCCCCAGGATTGCTAGCAACCATTAAAAAATTTGAATTGTCATGTTGACTTCGTCCATGTGGACTTGCAAGATTCCTTCTCCATGATGGATTTTGTGTTCAACTTGGACGATGACATGATCATGTTTGAATCTCAGTTGGGCCTAGGTTTTCAACTTAGGAGGCAACACGACCTTTTCTGGTATAATTTCACATAAATTATTGTGAAAGATATGCAAAAGTAGATAGCTGAGTTTGAAACTGTCGGTAAGTTCATACATCCTTCTCTTCTTTCCTATATGTTTCGACATCAGAATCCTGATTTATTTAGGGAAAAAATAGAGTTGTCAATATTTGATGAGAAGAAGCATTGGAAGCCAGTTCCTATATGGACTCACATCCTCTCTTCCACCTATGATTATTATGCATTTGTAGAAAAATTCTTGATTCTAATTTTGCATGATCTGGGTGAGGATGATGACTACTATCACCTGTTGGGTGATCAAACTGGTTGGATGCAATCCATGTTCCCCAAGTGTGACCGGTTCCTCGAGGAGGAATTCACATGCATTGGAGTGTGTGTCTTTTGTGAAGAGATGATTCGACTCTCCACATTTGTCACCGATCAAGTATTGGCCCTTGAAGTTTTCTGACAACTGGCTATTATGGATTGGACCTTTTTCTCTAACCCAAAGAAGGAGAAGAGGGGATTTTTTCGAATGCCCGCTGAGCTACAAAACAATGGTCATGGTAAAGAAGAAATCAACGGAGCTACTGGAGGCAAAGATGGAACACCTCGAGCTGGTTTTTATTTGTGATAAGTGGGACTACAATCCCAAGGATGATTTGGGTGACACATTTATTAGGGTAAAAAATAGCCCTCAAACTTATTGGGAAGCATGGTGAAATCCTCTGGATGACATTAACATATTTTGGGGGGACTTGGTGCTCATGCAGAAGGATAATCAAAGGCTATCATGGCTTGGGTTCTATCTCCCTATGGGGAAGGTGGAAAAAAATCACCACATGAATGCTACCCTCCAAAAATAGTTTGATAAGGGAATAGGGTTGGAAGACACAAAAGATTAAAGATTTCTAGATTTATCACCAAGAGATCAAGTGCCTCATCACCTCGTTCCAACACCCATCGGTTTTTGGCACCAATGATCGATTTGATACTCTCTAGAATAGAGAACATACAAACTCCAACACAAGTGATGTGGAGGAGGCCGACCCTGAAGATGTTGCACCATGCTTTGATAAGGGGAAGCGAAAATAGAAAATAGCAATGTAGCTTAGCACAACTGTTAGGAGTGTGTAGATGAATATTTCATGATTAGGGTCCTCACAATCTTGACCCTAGGCCATAGGAAATCCTAGAGGAATGCAACAATCAACAAAACCAGTAGATGTGGAGAACTCTCCACCAAGAAAAAGATAATGCACTTATGTTGCTTCAAGAGCTAGTTTGCAGGAGGTTGTGGTAAGCCAAGGGTCGGAGACAAAATCCACTACTCAAGTAACTTTCTCTCCCTCTCTTCTCAAATCGTAGTCTCTTGTTTCTTCCATGATCTTTATGCCACCTAGCACTCCAAGTGTGAGCCTATATTTCTCTATCCCTGCTATAATGGTCATGAGAGGTTTCTCCTAGTTTTCTCATATCAAACAGATGGCTTTCACTTCCCTTCTAGTGACTCCATCTTTGGTTAGAGCCTCGACTGCCTCCTCATTCTCCTCCTTGTCTATATCCATGGCTATCAGCCCCTTGGTATCCAAAGCCACCATCCCTGTTACCTCCTCTAAATCAATTTTGACTCAACCTTTGCAGTAGTTAGAGCCCATCGCATCTCCATTACCACCATCGTTCCCCATGAGTCCCTCCACACTTTCGTCACCTGGGATTTGGAATATTCCTCCCTTCTCTCTGCTCACACTTGCCCTTCTAAATAAGAAAACGTTTGAGGTCACCTACTTCTCATTCCATTTTTTTGTCCCTCCTGACGCACCCTTTCTAGGCGAAGACATTAGATCGCTGGCTCAATTCTTGTCATAGAGCGATATAACAAAGTAATCTCAAGCTCTCTGACTCTAGAAGCAAAAGGAAAAGGATTCTAGAAAGCCAACGGAGCCCAGAGTCTAGAGAATTTATAACCAAGATCAACAATTATTGCATTTCACAACCATGCATCCTAATGTTACCAAAATACAGGGAGAAATACAACCCGATGATTATGACACCTATGTCATCAGAATGGATTTGTGTGTTTTCTGACCACAAGATAAAGTTGAGCTAATGGAGGAGACATAATGGGTGGTGACTGTAGTGTTCTTTAATCAACTTAATAAATAGGAACAAGAATTCCTCTACTCGGGGATTGAACATCACAACCAGCAGTCATAACCTACTAAAGAACCTCATTTAATCATCAACCCAGGGATGTAAACTTGAAATGGGTCAGCACAATATATGCACTAATCACCCTTTCCAGACATGCATGATATCCTAAGATGCTTTATACTAGAATTTTGAATTACTGGAAACAACTTTACTGGATAACTTGATTGAAAATGAAAATTGAAAGATAAAACTACTCTGTATCTAGTGGGTGCAGGAATAGTTGACAGCTATGTATTTCTATCAGCTGCAGGAATAGTAACATTAACCTCTATGAAAGGAAGTGCAACTATTCTAACTTGCACAATGAAAGTATGGACAGTTCCCTAAGTGGGCCCCCTTAGGTAATGCCAAAAGTAGACAACATATTAGGTGGAAAACTTCATAAACTTTATTGATTCAAGGCAGACAAGTACATAGCACACAATCTCTTGACTGTATTTCTGAAACTGAAAATGTGTTACAACAACAATCTTCCAACCTATTCTCTAAAGGAGAATGGGCTATTTATTGAAACTGAATCCAACTACTAACTAACCTTCCCTTATAAAACAAGAAGTATTTATTATATTTAATTAACTTAATAAAGAGGTGGATGGAAATGAAAGAACTAAGTCAAATCAATTCATCAGTCTTAAAGTGCCATCATCCTAAATTTATGTGCCATTAAGACACCTGAGCTAGATTTCTAAAACACTCCCCTTGCATGGCGGATGAGTTAAAACTGCCTCCCTATTCTTTTGCTTTTGAACCAGTCTTCTTTGATTTGGTCTTCTATCCTTCAAGTGGGAATTGAATTCCTTCCTCTAATTGTGGTACCTACAAAATATCTTGCTAGCTATTCCTGAGCTAGAAAGTTAGCTCAACACATTCAACCTTTAAGACAATCCATCATTTTATTTATACATTCATTAAGCATTAAACTAAGGCAAACATTATTTCAAACATGGTTGTAGGAAGTCCAACAGTAGAGGTTGTAGGAAGGGTTTGTCATCACACCAAGTCATAAGGCATTCATCAAACTAATAAAACATTTTAAGGTGATACTCATGGAAATATTTAGCATAATATAATTTTTATATTAAGCATAAAAATTTCATGTCTTGTCCCATAACCAAGGGTAACCAATTCTCCCTTTTTGTCCTGGCATTCCTCATGTACCTTTCTTCCCTTCTGGTTTTTGCATACAAGGCATTGGGAGTGTGTGGTTCTACCCTTTTTAATTGAAATGGAAGATGTTCCCATCTGGTTTGAATGTGTAGGGTTGCAACATTAAGATCATTGTTTATAATTTGGGAATACTGAGAAAATACCTCTTGTCTCAAAGGCTCAATCAGTGGCCTGGCTCTTTCATCTCTCCACAATTTCTTCCAATCAAAGTAAATACCCATTCCATTTCTAGATTCATTCATCATGGATAATGGCATATTGACTTCATCATGCATATGACTATCAAATTGTTCCACCCTGCTTATCTCATTGGTGATCCAGGAGATCAGAGCATTGATATGAATATCACCAACATAACATAGGGGATTCCATTCCTTATCCTAGGATACAGCCAAATTGTGTAGATAAAATTCACACAGGAGGTTCCTGATGTGCAGAGGTGAATCTTTGCATGCTTCATAAAATTCTTTCGGGGTATCTAAAGAGGGGTTTTTACCTTTATAGATTCTAATCAGTTGGAAGTTCAAATACAACTCCTTGAGGTACATGGCATAGACAGATGAAGGTGCTCGACATTGCATTAGTCGTGGAATAAGCTCTACCACCTGGTTGAGAGTGTCATTTAAGTTAGCAATTTCCAGATTCTTGTTCTGGATTATCCTTTGAAATCTCTCAATTTCAAGTGCAGAAGTAGTTTATTGTTGCTAGAGTTCTTCAAAACATGCCATTCCTACAACAAAGTTTGTGACATGGAGCAGAGGTCTATATTTATAGCTTACTACAAGTGACTCCTGTATTTCTTTAGTCACATCCAATTTTCCTTGTTCTTCTTCTCCAATTACCTCCGTATTATTTGATTGTTCAAAGTTTTCCTATCCTAAAGTACCATCCTATTGCCAACCTACCTGTTCTTCTAGAGCAACAATAATCTTGTCAATCATGCCAATGCTTTCATCCTCTTTTTTTGACGGAAACACAACTGTTACCTCCTCCTTTTCAACACATTCTATTCCCTCCTGTAGTTGCTCTACAATGGAAGCCAATTCATCTAGGCCAGCTCCTTCAGAGGTACTCACAACCTCCTCAATAATGGGTTCTCCTTCTCCCAGTATAGGACTGGAAGGGTCTAAAGTTGGTGGTGCAGATGGAGTAGCATCAAATGATTGGCGGGCTGCTTGGTTTTGGAGCCTAGAGCTCCTCCTTATGGAAGTAGGAATTGTCTTATGCTTTTTGGAGGGCTTTGCTGTATGAACAAAGAAGGTTTCCTTTTGCTTTCATTTTATAGGTTTAGGGGTTGCCACAATGGGTGTCTTCCTTTTCTTATCCTTAGAAGAAGGCTCAAGATTTTTGATAGGGGTTTGTGCCGGTTGCTTAGAAGTTTTTTCAAAAAGAGGAATGTCATCCTGTGAATTAGATGATTCCTGAGTAGGGGACATAGCAGCAGAGCTCTAGCCTATGGACTAGGAGGTTCATTTCTTGAAGGTAAGAGGTTCCCCTCTAGGTCCAACATTTTGAATTTTAGGGTTGAAATTCATAATGAATTCCTCCCAGGTCAATCCTGATGCATCTTGAACAAATTTTTCAAAAAGTAATTTAATAAGGAAGTGGTGAGATACAGTGTTAACCCTACCCTTTTTAAATTCAGCAACACTATTGGACAACAAATTGTAAAGGAAGTCGAGAATATTCATCAACAATCCATGGCGTAAATGAGACAAAAGTTTGAAGTGATGAGAATGCAGGACTAAAAACCTACCTTCACAGGTTATGTATTTGATTATATATGCTGCCCGTGATGCCCAGTCCTGTGACAAACTCATCCTTTGTGCACCTTGCTTATCTAACCATAGAGGAGGGTCATTTGGCTAAGTAACCTCTGCCCTGGCACTCTTTGCATCCCTTCCTCTAGGAAATGGCTCTCCGACTTGAGGTAATCCTGTTATCTCAGCAATTTTGTCAATTGATGCATTCACTATTATACCTCTAACTTTTGCTTCCCCATCTTGAAATGTCCTTGTGAACTCCTCTGCAATATCTACATCAAAAACTCTGAGCTTTAGAAAGTAATTGAGTCATCCATATTGCCTGAACGGCGATACATGCAGCACATCCTGCAATAGGATGTTATGGTCTGAAGGCTCGTGCCAAATCAACTGACCTCCCATTTCCTTAGCTCTCTGTAATTAAATGATTTAAGCAATGCTCATCAGGCTTCCCAAACTGAACTTCTTGTAACCCAATTCTTCAGTACTTTGCTTCTCCCGTCAACCGAAACTTTTGAACCACTCTTCAAAAATTGTAGAAAAATAAGGAAAAGCAATTCGTTCATGAAATCTTAGTGAAGGAGAGAGTAATCATGGATAAACATAATACATTTAGGTTTATTATTGCAGGAAATAAATTTTGTTTGATCATGAATTGCAGATTTTAAATATCTGTGGTTCATGACAACTGACAGGACAAATCATGTGGCGGTGGAAATAATGACGTGTGGGATAGTTATGACTTAGAGAAACGTGCTCAATTGTACAAAGAAGTAGAAGGAAATGGCAACCATATAGGAAATTTGTTTAAGCTAATTAATACTAAATTAAATGTAATACATAAAGCAACTGAAGCAATCTTAAAGTGAAGCAGAGCTCACTTGGATAGAATCGCCGTAATTACTTGATGTGACCTCCCTCTTCATTGCAATATGTGACACGAAGAAACTTGGATGATATGGAGATTGACAGGTGGATGATGTGGCGGTAAGAGTGTGAGTGGACGAATGGTGGATGAAGTGATTGAATGGAATGGGGATCCGATGGATGATCCCTTTATTATGATAGTTGCATGTACTTTTATGCATGGCCTGGGGAATTGAGCCGAGACTCAATTCTTTTGGCTGCAGGATCAATGGCCTCCTGCACTAATTCAAATTGGCTCAAAAATTATTTCCTATCAATGGGCTTATAGTAAAGCTTTAGGCGATGCCCATTGACTAATAGCTTGAATCAAACCTCATCAATGGTCCTCAATTTTACAACACCATTTATGAATAATTCTTCTATCTCATATGGACCCAACCATCTAGTTTGTAGTTTTCCCTGACTGTCCTTATACCACAAGTCATAAAGCAGAGCCCAATCTCTTTCTTTGAATTTGTTCTCCTTGATGTAATTATCATGTCACCTTATTCTCTGCTTTTGTATTATCTCAATGTGCATCAGGGCATTCTTTCGGAGCTCATCCAAGGCATTGAGTTGCATGACTCTTTCCTTTTGTGCAGTGGTTAAATCCATGTCCATCTCCAATGCTATTCTAAGAGTCTTATGTTCAAACTCTATTGGCATCACAATTGTTTTGCCATACACCATTTCAAAAGGTGTATATCCTGTAGCAGTCTTCCATGTAGTTCGATAGGCCCATATAAATTCTGGTAACCTTGCAACCATGTCCTTTCTATGCAAGTCTACAATTTTAGTTAAAATTGCCTCTATGTCCCTATTGCTGATCTCCACCTAACCATTAGCCTGTGGATTATAAGGATTTGATTTCCTGTGCCTTATGTTTTATTCATTTACTATGGTTGTTATAAGTGTAGATGTAAACTATGCTCCTTGATCTATCACTATTTCCCTAGGGACACCAAACCTAGTGAATATTTCCTCATAGAGGAATTTTGCTACTTTATTATCCCTAGCATGCTTCATTGGTTTAGCTTCTACCCATTTTATCACATAATCTGTGCATACAAGGATGTAGGACTTACCATTTGAAGGCGGATCAACTGATCCTACAAAATCCAGTCCCCATTTGTCAAAGGGTGTAACAATAACTTGTGGAAATAGAGGCATCTCATCTGATCTGGTTGGTCTTCCCATCCTTTGGCATATGTCCCATCTTCTGGTATATTTGGCTGCATCTCTATGCAGATTTGGCCAATAATGGCCAATATTTAAGATTTTCATTATTGTCCTTTTGGTAGCAAAATGTCCACCCCATGGTTTATCATGGCTTGCATACAGTATATCATAAGTATCTTCCTCTCGTACACATCTCCTCATAACCTGATCTGTCCCTGTATAAAACATGCAATCTACAATCCAAGAAAAGTTAAAACTTTTCTCTACCAATAATCTCTTTTCCTTAGGGGAGAATTGAGGAGGAGTTATTCCTGCAGCCAGATAATTTGCTATATCTGTATACATAGGTGAATGACCTTAATTGAAAACATATGCTCATCAGGAAAGGAATCCTCAATAAGTGCAGATTCATCTTGCCTTTGAATTCTAGACAGGAAATCAGCAACCACATTGGCTTTACCTAGTTTGTCCACAATTGTAATATCAAATTCCTGCATCAGCAACAACCACCTTGCCAGTCTTCTTGCTATTGAGCTTTTGTTCATGAGATACCTAATTGCTACATGATCAGTATGGACAAATATTTGATAACCTATTATGTAATGCCTGAATTTATTGAGGGCATAGATGATTGCCAACATTTCTTTCTTTGTAACAGTGTAGTTTAGTTCAACCCCCTACAAATTTGTGCTTATGTAGTAGAGGGCATGTTCTGTTGAACCACCCTTTTGGCCTAATACAACACCAATGGAATAATCTGATGCATCAGTATGAATATGGAATGGAAGTGACCAATTAGGTCCCTTAAAAATAGGTGCTTGTGTAAGGGCAATTTTCAAATCAAGGAATGTTTTTTCACATTCCTCAGTCCAGGCAAAATCTGCATCCTTCTTTAGCAAACTGTATAGAGGGCCTATAGTTTGGTTGAAGTCTTTGATGAATCTTCTATAATATCCTGCATGTCCTAAGAAGCTTCTCAGTTCCTTTTTCTTGGTAGGAAAGGTTAGATTGGAGATTACTTCAATCTTAGAAGGATCAACCTGTATTCCTCCAGCAGAAATATAGTGACCAAGCACTATTTCCTCTTGCATCATCATGAAGCACTTTTGACTATTTAGTGATAGGTTATGATCTTCACATCTCTGTAGTACCTTCTTCAAGTTGGCTTGAGCTTCCTCAAATTTTGCACCATAAACAATAAAGTCATCCATGTTTATCTCCATGCAATCATATGAGATGTCTAAGAAAATACTTATTACTTCTCTCTGGAAAGTTGCAGGTGCATTGTAGAGATCAAAAGGCAAAACTAAGTAGGAAAAAATTCCCCAAGGGCATGTAAAAGTAGTCTTTTCCTGATCCTCTAGAGAAATCTTGATTTGATTGTATCCACTGAAGCCATCCAAGAATGAGAAGTATTTTTTTCCCAGACAAATTATCTAGAACTTGATCAATGAAGGGAAAAAGGAAATAATCTTTCTTTGTTGTCAAATTGAGCTCTCTGTAATCTACACTTACTCTCCATTTTCATCCTTTCTTAGGAACAATAACCAGTGGGGAGACCCACTGACTATCTGAGATTGAGTAGATAAAGTTGGTTGTTAACGTTTTCTGCAACTCTTCTTTAAGAATTTATCTCAAGGCAAGGTTGATTCTTCTTTGAGGCTACCAGACAGGTCTGAACTCACTGTTAATGAATATGCAATGTGTGCAGAGTTTTGGGTCTAAGCCCTTCATATCACCATATTCTCAAGAAAAATATGACTTATGTTGAGCAAGCATTTTGACCATAGATTCTTGTTGCTCACTGGTGAGGTTTTTGTTGATACTCAAAGTTTTTCCTGTTGCTACATCCACTTGTGAGGTTAACTCAACCATAGATACTTTAGTTAGAAATAGAATTTCTACCTCATGGGGTAATAAGGTGTGTAAGCAGTCAATTGTTGTAGGATAATGAGCTGATGTAGGCGGAGGAAGAATGGTCTGCAAGGAGCATGGATTTTTTTCACAATGAGGGTGTTCGGTACCATATTTATTTAGTAGGCTATTAGACAGTATATCTTCCTCTTCTTGTTGTGAAATTAAAGGCTTTCTAGTAATCATCATTAAATTGGCCACAAAGTTCACTCCCTCCTCTTCTCCCAAATCTGGCCAAACATCCTCTCCAGACTCAAGTTGGGGCTCGATTGGAGAATAGAGGGTAAGTTTCTTTGTGTTATACCCACCAGATATTTTCATGTTACCCGACCTACAACCAATGTAAACATCAGCAGTGGCTAGCCAAGGTCTTCCTAGGATAACAGGGTATCCCCCTAATGATTCTTTCAGAGAAAAAACCATAAAGTCGGTAGGATACTCCAAGGAATCCAAGGTGACAACTAGGTCTTCTACTATCCAATCAGGTTTGATAGTTGAGATATCAATAAGTTGTAGTATTGTAGGTGTAGCCCTTAGGTCTGAAATACTAAGTTTTACCACCAAGTCCTTGGTCATGACATTGATAGCTGCACCAAGATCTACTAAATCATTCTTAATTTTCACCCTATTAATATTGATCTCCACAACAGGGTTGCTTGGGTCTGAACATTTTAGAATGGTAAGTTTCCCTAGCATTAAGTCAAAGAGTTGACCTAAGACATGGATAGTTTGAGGGTCATTCTTTTTCCTCCTCGGTCTCTTCAAACAGGCCTCCTTAATAGCTTTGATATAGATAGGTACTTCTTTGATTTCTTGGAACAAGAGAATTTTCACACATATATGCTTTAGTTGATCAAGGATGTCAAATGTAGGCTCTTCTTGTTTTTTCACATTTTCATCTTTCAACCTTTGTGTGAAAGGAGGTGATGGTTTATTGGATACCCTAGGTAATGATGGAGTTTGAATTGGCTCATTTGGTGGGACTAGGTCATTGGTATCTTCTTCTTGCTCAATCTCCTCAAATGGCAATTTTGATATTATGGGAGGAGATGGTGTGGGAAACACAATTCCTGAACGTAAGTTGATATTATTTAGATTGAGAGCATAGGCAAGCTGATGATTAGGGTTAGTAAAATAGGCTTGCTACTACTGCTGGTAGTTATTTGGATTGGGTGTTGCTTGAGTAGGAAATTGGGTTGGCTTTGGATTCTGGATTTGATCAGCTGCAGGAGGTGGCATAATTGATTGTTGTTGGGGTTGCTACAAGAAACCATTGGGTGGATTTGACCATTGCTAGCCTCCCCTCCATTGGTTAGACTACTGCCAATTCTCTTGTGGAGGCTACCATTGATTTTGTTGTGGTGACTGCCAATTTTTGTGTGGGGATTGCTAGTGGTTTTACTAGGCATTTGGCCAAGGATTATTCCACTGAGGTTGGGATTATGGCTCATGGTTTGGAGGGTACTAGTTCTGCCACTGACTATTATATGAACCAAAATTTTGCAAAGGGTCCTGAGGCATACCTTGTCTTGGGGACCATGGCCTGTGCTGAGCAACAAAGAACACCTCTTCCTCCCCTTCAATTGTTTTGAACTCAGTAGGAAGATGTTGCACATCCAAATTGGCCACTGCTTTGCATCTACAGTCCCTTTCTTCCTTATAGCTTGCATAGTGTCCAGTTGAGTAGCTACACAATTGATGATATCATTCTTGAAGTTAGACAAGAGACTAGTAATCTCCCCCTTAGATAAACCAAAGCCACTTCCTTTTATAGCAAAGGGTCTAAACCCCCTACCCTTCTTTACAGCTGCTCTAGAGTAATTGAGATAGATTTTCTTGATATCATCCCAATTGCTTTGGGTAACATCTCCTCCTGCCATGAGGTCAAGGGCCTCCATGCAAGTATCATTAACTCCTCTTAGGAAGAGAAGTTTTTGAGATTCCTCATTTAGCTCATGTTGAGTATTCCTCTACACACTGAACAAAAACCTCGACACATAATCCTCCAAGGTTTTATCCTCTTTTGTGACATTTTGAAGATGTCACTTCCTCTCATATCATTTCCTCTACAATATTTTTTATATTTACTCAAGAATAGATTATTCATTTCATCCCAATTAGTAGCTACATTGCTTCCCAATCCCATGAACCACCTCAAGGCTGACTCTTTTGGAGTGGAGGGAAACAACTTCAACTTGTGTGTTGAGGTTGTATAGTCATAGCTTTTGCAAAGAATTTCAAATTCAAACAAGAAGGTATGAGGGTCCTCATTAATAAGTCCATAGAACTTTGGAAGTAATAAGGCAAGGATGCTCTTGAGGTTATTATTGTCATGTAGGCTAGGAATTGGAAATGGAAAAGTAGGAGTTGCCATTCTTGGTGATGCCCTTGGATTAGCTCCCGGCTGATAAATGACAAGGGCAAGCGGATTATTTGGTGGGTCTTGGTTGTTAGAAGTTTGCAGATTATTCAGATGTTGAACAAGTGCGTTAAGGTCATCTGGCTCTTCAAATATATTAAAGCTTAGCTCCGAGGAAGAAGATGAGGTAACCAATTCTTGGCCAGCATCCAGATATGGGTCTTCTTGGAAAAGGTCTGGTTCAATCTCTTCAATATCTATTCTTCCAGGAAGGAATCTTCCAAATTGGTCTCTTCTTCTATGCATACAACAAAAAGTAAACTAACTATGAAGATGCTAGAATGCAGAATTCTAAACTAAGCGCTTAGAATGAAATTTTGAACTCTCTACTAGCATGCCTGTAATAGGTCCTTAGTTTGATACCATCCCCGACAACGGCGCCAAAAATGTAGTGTTCTTTAATTAGCTTAATAACTAGGAATGAATTCCTCTACTTAGGAATTGAACCTCACAACCAGTAGTCATAACCTGCTAAAGAACCTCATTTAATCATCAACCCAGGGACGTAAACTTGAAATGGGTCAGCACAATATATGCACTAATCACCCTTTCCAGACATGCATGATTTCCTAAGATGCTTTATACTAGAATTTTGAATTACTGGAAACAACTTTACTGGATAACTTGATTGGAAATGAAAATTGAAAGATAAAACTACTTTGTATCTAGTGGGTGTAGGAACAATTGACAGCTCTGTGTTTTTGGTCAGCTGTAGGAATAGTCGCATTAACCTCTATGAAAGGAAATGCAACTATTCTAACTTGTAGAATGAAATTATGGGCAGTTCCCTAAGTGGGCACCCTTAGGTAATACCAAAAGTAGACAACATATTAGGTGGAAAACTTCATAAACTTTATTGATTCAAGGCAGACAAGTATAGCACACAATCTCTTGACTGTATTTCTGAAACTGAAAATGTGTTACAACATGAATCTTCTAGCCTATTCTCTGAAGGAGAATGGGCTATTTATTGAAACTGAATCCAACTACTAACTAACCTTCCCTTATAAAATGGGAAGTCTTTATTATATTTAACTAACTTAATAAAGAAGTGGATGGAAATGAAAGAACTAAATCAAATCAATTCATTAGTCTTAAAGTGTCATCATCCTAGATTTATGTGCCATCAAGATGCTTGAGCTAGATTATTGAAACACTCCCCTTGCATGGCGGATGAATTGAAACTGCCTCCCTATTCTTTTGTTGTTGATCCAGTCTTCTTTGATTTGGTCTTCTATCCTTCAAGTGGGAATTGAATTCCTTCCTCCAATTGTGGTACCTGCAAAATATCTTGCTAGCTATTCTTGAGATAGAAAGTTAGCTCAACACATTCAACCTTTAAGACAATCCATCACTTTATTTATACATTCATTAATCATTAAACTAAGGCAAACATTATTTCAGACATGGCTGGAGGAAGTTCAACAGTAGAGACTGCAGGAAGGGTTTGTCATCACACCAAGTCATAAGGCATTCATCAAACTAATAAAACATTTTAAGGTGATACTCATGGAAATATTTAGAATAGTATACTTTTTATATTAAGCATAAAAAGTTCATGTCTTGTCCCATAATCAACACTGAATGTTTGTTTTAGCATAATAAAAAGCATAAAAGTATTTGTAAAATTATGATCTAAATATGCAAAAAAATTGGCTCATCAGTGACCATTGACTTTCTTCAATCTGGTCGCAAGTTGAAGAAGGTGAAAGATGAGCTCAAGGATGTTAAATAAAGGGTAGAAGTCTTGTTGGCCAATGAAAAAGCATGGGAAACAGAAAATAAACACCTCACATAGAATGTGCTGGCAAAGTAGGCTAGCTTGCAAAGGGAGCTCGAGAGGTTCCAATCCCAGGAGTCAGATCAGGTAGCTAAGTTGCAACAAAGGAAACATGAATTATCAAATAGGTTGTCCCAATTGGAAGAAGAAGTTCAGCAAAAGAAGAAATAATTGCAGCGACTGGGCGCTTAGTTGGAGCAAGCAATACAAGAAAAGGAGATAGCTCAATCGAGCACGCAGGCTCAATTTCAGGAAAACCTCCAGAGGATCAAGATTTCCCAAGAGGAAGAGTTTGCAACTCGAATCCACATTGAGGAAAGGTGTCTAGCCACACAAAGAGACCTACAGGAGAAACTTTCTTCTACCATAGAGAAAATTGCAGGGCTAACATAAGAAATTGGGATGAGGGATGCAAAGATTAATCTCTTGAAGAAGATCATTCAAACTCCTACTCCATATTCTAACCTTTGCTTGGTATCCCAACAACTGTATGCTTCCTACTGGGAGAGATTCAAGGCTTTATGCCTTAATCTCTAGCCCACACTTCAGTTCATGGTGGAGGTGATAGATTTTTGTAGGAAGGTTCGCAAAACAATGAAACAATTCCCATAATTCATAGGGGAAAAAGTTCCCGAAGCAAAAAATTTGCTAGGCAAGCTATACACCGTCCCAAGTGAGGATTTGGTACGAGTGGGGGTTGAAAATCAAAGGTGAACCGCTAGGATCACAAAAGATTTTATCCACTACTATGAGGCCACCCTTCATGCTTAGCGCTGCTCAATCACATTGGGGTGAACTATGGATAGCATATGGGAAAGGTTTTCCCAACTAACCCAGATGGGCTTGCCCTCTCCATTTATTTTTGATGAATCGGTGGCTATCATGGAGTAAATTGTAGCCAAAATTAAGGAGAGGAAGCAGGATTTATCCATTTTTCAGAGCTTCAACCAACCTCCTACCATCGAGGACATCAAAGGTGTAACTCATCAGATTGCACAACTACTTTTTTAGCTTGAGGTTAGGTCCAGAATATCTATGATGCTACCTTTTAAAGAAGTGATCGATCTACATGAGGTGCACGAGAATCTGCACACCATATCAATGCCTTTTGAGGCCGACTGGTTGCCCTTGCAGATTGCCCTTTCTAAGCTCTAACTCCAATGCTCAATGAATAAGGCCATGGTCACAAAACTAGAGATTATTGGATTTGTTGTTCCACAGGCGAAATGCCCTTGATAGTCACCAAAAGTTGTGGATATTTAATATACCCCATGCTCCCTTCAGGTTTCTTTTGATATTTTTATCGACTTCTGACTATGCTCAATGATTTTAAAAGCCTCCATGCCATTTTTTTGGTGGTCTCGACTCACTATTTCCACATGTCACCCAATCACTCATCGAAGGGGAGCTTCCCTTCCCTTCTCTTCAGAGCCTTGTTCTTCCCTCACATGTCAATAAATCAGGCACATTAAGTTCACTTTCATATAACTCTCTTTCGGGCCCCAACCGCATGCCATGTAGCCTTCACATGTGCAAAATTTTGGCGGGACCCTCAAGCGGTACTGATAGTAAGAATTCTGCCACATGTCTTCCCATTGCATGCTCTCATCAAAGGATGGGGAGGATGAACCACAGGCTGTGAAATACTGCCACATGTCCCTTTGGTGGGTCTTCATTAAAATAAGGAGTGTTGCGAATGAAAATCTGCCATATATTGCCACATGTTCTAATTGCCTTCACTGTGAGGTGACACTTGTTTGCATAGGGTAAGCTAGGACCATTGCCATCATTTGTAGAGAATCCATCTGGCTCATGAATGACTAAGTTCATTCTTAGGAATCTTTCTATTACAATAGTCATGGTGAGTGATTTTTGTGAGCATCATCATTCATGATGGAGAATCTTTTATATTATGGTCCTTCAAGTGGTGGAAGCCTCTGGCTATATATAATGCTTCTTCTTTCGAAGAAGTTTGAAATATCTACAGAAGAATTAGGAAGACACCAGGCCTTTTTTTTTGTTAGATAATTGTAAAGACTCGCAAATTGTGCCCTTATAATTTGGCCTCTCTATGTCTTAGCGATTTGAGAATATTATACTATGTTGTTACTGAATAGATTTTTGCAATTTCAATTATTTGAATAGAATGCTGATTTAGAACCATGGACCTCCAACTCTTTATGTTTAGTAAATCTCTATGCAAATTGATTTATGTCATGAAATGAATTATCCAGGTCTTTCTCTTTGATTTTTGTTATTTCAAAACATAACATATTGCTAAATGAGCCCTTAGACCATATCTACAAGATAGGACTATCGTGCCTTACATCTAAATCTCGGTGCATCACCGTAGTTAGATTTTTTATTTTATATCTGCTTCCTTTTCCCATTCAACACCCCAATTATAGAAGGAGCTGACTTCTTTAAAATCCGAAGGTTACTCAAATAGCGCAATAGGTCCCACCTTTAACTGAGTTTCCCACAAAGGGTTATTAGCTTGTCAATTTTTGGCATCAATAGTATCCAAGACACACAAATAATTGTTTGTCAAGAATGAAGCAATGTGAGAGCACATAGACTGTCATCTAGTAACTCTAACACCATTGCTTTATAATTCACACTGTTCAAGAAGATTAGACATAATAGTGGTGCAAGTGTGTGGCATTAATAGGCTCTTTAGGAGGTGTACCATCCATTTCTATTAACATATATGCACCAAACCCGTAACTTGCATTAATTGTATAAGGTCCTAACCAACTAGGACCAAATTTTTCTTTTTCAGACAAGTCAACATTGACGTTACATTTATTTTTGAATAACACCAAATCACCTTTATTGAATATGTGAGGGATGATATGGTCATTGTATCTACGTTGCAATTCGCTAGAATAAGCTTGAAGGTGTTCAAGAGAATTAATTCACTGTTCATCAAGCATTTCAAGTTGATGCAATCATTGTTCTTTATAAGTGTTCTCATCAATAAATTGAAGAGAAATCCTTAACGTAGCGATCTCTAAATCCAAGGGCATTATTGCCTTGGTACCATAGATAAGGTTATATTGAGTATTCCCGATGGATTTTTTAATACTAGTACAGTAAGCCTGTAATGCATATGTCAGTTGTGTGTGCCAATCCTTATTGCATTTGTTTATTATTTTCCTTAAGATTTTCTCTAGAGTTTTATTAGTTGATTTGGCTTAACCATTAGATTATAGGTAGTACTTAGGTGTTGAGAAATGATGTTGGATGTTAAATGTTTCTAAGAATTTCTTCACATCATTATTCTTAAATGGTGTCCTATTTTCTTAAACTAATGCTGAAGCATGCGAAAATTTGTTCCAATATGAAACGACATATCACATTAGTATTTATGGAATGAAGAGGAATAACTTCTACCCATTTTGTGAAATAATTTGTTACTATTATTATAAAAGTCTACCTAGCTGAAGGATGTGAGATTTTTCCAATAAGATCCAATCCCCATACTGAGAATGGCCAAATAGGAACTTGGGATCGAAGCTCATAAGCAGTAGCATGAATCAAATTGCTATGTTCTTGAAATTGATGACATTTATTAATATATTTGAAGCAATATTTCTCCATATTTCTCCATTAATATTCCATGTGGACAAGTTTTTGAATTAATGGTCTTCCTCCAAAATGACCTCCACAAGCATCTAAATGAGCTTCTTCAAGTGCGACGGGGGTTTCAGATTCTTTAAGGCATCTAAGTAAAATACCGATAAAAGATCTTCAATATGACACGTCGTCGAGAATTATATACTTAGATATGAGTTTTCAAAGACGATCTTGAGTTTTCTTAGTTTTTGGCTCAGGAAAGGTACCTTGTTTTAAGTAATTAAATATCAGTGTATACCATTTACTAGAGCTTTCCATAGTTATTGATAATACTTCTTTGGCTTTGGATTTGATTGATGGGTTTATGATTGTATGGATAATAAATGTGAAATCCTTTAAAGGATCTTGAGGGGATATAAGAGAAGCTGCACTTTTCATTGCATTTGCATGTTGATTATCCTTTCGTGGGATGTTATCAATGATAAATGATTCAAACTTCTGTAACAATTTCATTGTGAGATCCTTGTATTTCAATAATTTTTCATGCTTTGCTTGATATATCCCTTTAATTTTCTTAATGACTAATTACAAATCACTGAATATCTTAATGTTCCAGACTCCCAAAGTTAAAATAGTGTGTAAAATAGCAATTAATGCTTCATATTCCACTATGTTTTCGGTGCATAGGAAGTTTAAGTGATACTTGATAAGTGAATAGGATTTCCTGCAAGCAAGATTATTATAACACTGACACCAGAGCTTGTTCTACACTTAGATCCTTCAAAGTATAACTCCCATGTTTCTTCATCTTTCTAAATAATCAACACATTTTCATCACAAAATGTTTCTATATTAGGTAATGCTAGAGGCAAGGGAGTTTCTGCTAAGTGGTCAGTTAAGGCTTGTCCTTTAATTATTTATTGTGAAACAAACTTAAGGTCAAACTCTGTTAACAACATAACCCATATAGCTATATGTCATAATAAATCTATTTAGGTGAAAATATGTTTTAAAGGATCAAATTTTGTCATTACATGTATTTCAACATTCAGTAAGTAATTACTAAACTTAGTAGTAGCAAAGACAAGAGCCAAAAAATGGTTTTCTATCATTGTATATCATGTTTCGTAATCAATCAAAGTTCAACTAATATAATAGATAGGATGTTCCTTACCACTCTTGTCTTGTTGAGCCAACAATGTTGTGAGTGCATGGGCTCACGTTGCTGTATAAAGGATGAAGGGTTTATTTTTCATAGCAAGTTGTAAAAAAGTGGAGTAGCAAAATAATATTTCAAACTCTTGAAAGCCTGTTTACAATCCTTGTTCTAATTAAATTGAACTTCTTTCTTAAGCATATGTGTAAATGCTAATGTTCGATTTGCTAAGGATGCTACGAAATGTCAGATAGCTTGAATCATTCCTTGGAATGTGTGTAATTGAGAAATTTTTTTGGGAGGTGACATGTTAACTATAGAATCAATTTTCTTCATGTCCACCTTGATGCCTCTATGAGATATGATAAAATCTAAAAGTTTGCTACTATCTACGCCAAAGACACACTTTTTTGGATTTAATCTCATGTTGTATTATCACATTCGCTCAAAGATCTTTTGAAGGACATTCACATTGTCTTGTCGAATTAAAGATTTAGCTAGAATATCATCAACATAGTCTTCCAAAATATTATGTATGTAATCATGAAATATTAATGTCATAGATCATTGATATGTTGCACTCGCATTCTTTAATCCAAAAGGCATCATGACCCAACAAAATTTTCCCCAAATAGTTGTAAATGCTACTTTGTATTGATCTTGAGGGTTGATAAATATTTGACTGTACCTAGAAAATCCATCCATGAATGACAACAAAGCATGTCCCATAGTCAAATCTACTGTCATGTCGATATTAGGAAGTGAAAATTCATCTTTTAAAGATTCTTTATTCAAATCATGAAAATCTATACACATCCTAATATGATTATCAAGTTTTATGACTATGACAATTTTTGAGATCCAAGGGGAATAATCTATAGGTCTTATGAAACCAGCTTCAAGGAGTTTCTCAATTTCTCCCTTAACTAGCAAGTCTATCTTAGGATAAATCTTCTGTATCTTTTGTCTAACCGTTTTAGCATTTTCGACAAGGACTATGTTGTGTGTCACAATCTTAGGGTCAATTCTTGACATATTTGAATGAGTCCAAGCAAAATGTTTTGGAAAGTCATGAATTAAAGTTGCATGATCTTCTCGTTCTTCATCATCAAGGCACTTTCCTATCTTAATCACTTTCTCGTTATTTTTGATGTCCATTGCTATATCAATTGTATCTCCAAAAGGAAGTGCACTTGGTTTCAGAAATTTAGGGTTGTATTCTTATTTTCTCATGTCAACCTCACTACTTTAATTTTCTCTATCTTTTTCTTTGGTTCTAATCATAACACAGGTAACCCATTTTAATTGAGGAGTAAATGGTTTATCATAAACCCCTAGCATTTGTTTCAAGGATTCATCATCTTCAAAGTACTCCCATGATGGTTCACAAGTCAAATCAAGAAATTTAGGATGCTTCAAGGTGAGGTTGATTTTAGGTTTACACATAATGGTATTGATGTTTAACAAGGTTCTTTTGTTTTCTTGTTTTATCTTAGAAGGATAATATCCCAACCCACTTTTTGTTTCTTGTCTATTAGGTTCTATAGGAAAACAAATGCCTTGTTCTTTCTTTCCACATCCTTTTCCATTGTAACCCAATTATTTCATAATCTCATAACCTCTTCCATGAAGTTTCTCCATTTCTTTTGAGTTTGGTGGTTGTTGATAATATCTCATCAAATTTTGTTATGTAGCTTGTATCTTCTTCAAGGGTAGATGAGGTGGATGCTTGTGAGTTTTCTTCCGAGTTCTGTGTTGACATGACCATTAGTTGTTTTTGTTTTTCATCTTATTTTCTTGTAATTATATATTCTCCCATAAATGAAGGTGTAAACCCCAAGGAACCCCAATCATCTTCCAATAAATTCGACACCGTTTTTGTTTCTTTTTTTCCTTCTTCCAAAGGTTCTATGTTAGATGTTGGAATTAATGTGTTTAGAGGACTCGTTGTTCCTTTTTCAACTTGTAAACAACTTTTGGGTTCAAGGTCTATTTCAATTCGGTATAGCTTATTGTTGTAGACATACTTCATTATACAATGAAGAGTTGAAGGGACTACATGCATCTCATGAATCCAAGGTCACCCTAAAAGAAGGTTATACAAAAGATTAATAGGCATTACATGAATAGGAGTTTGCAAGGTAGCCTTTCCAACTAGAATAGGTAAAGTAATCACACCAAATAGTTGTTTGCCTCTAAATTATTGAATCCTTGAATCGAAAAGGAATCGGGTTGAATTTTTGACTTATACACACCAAGTTTATCCAAAAGGGTCACACTACACACATTAAGAGAAGAGTCATTGTCAACAAAGGTTCTTTTTATTCCTAACTTATTATGGATAACAATTTTAATGAAGGAATCATTTATCTATCTCATTTCCAAAGGAGGTAGCTCATGTTGATGAAAGGTAATATCTACATTAACTATATTCATTCCTTGTATGAGAGATGCAACATGATTTGCATTTGTACTAGAGGGAACCATTACTTGTTGCAAGGAAGTTTGAAACATAGCATGATAATTAGGTGAATTATGAATTAGGTTCCATAGGGATATATTTTCAGGAGCATTATTAATTTTTTCAACAAGATCATACTCTGTCACACTATGTGAAGTTAAATGAGGAGCACTAGGAAAAATAGGATTAGGCAAAGGAAGGTTGTCAGAGTTGGTTGTTTCGGTTGCAGATTGTTTTGTGTGTTGTATGTATGAGCAATGGTATTATAACTTGATTATTGACAAACATTATTTTTAGGTGGGTATAAAGTAAACTCAGGTTTGTTTTTGGTTTGAGGTTTGTGCTAAGGTGGGTAAAGGATAAGTTGAGGTTGAATCACATTAACGTCTCTTGGTTTTAGTTTATCATAACAAGCCTTAGTGGATGAACCTTGTGAGATGAATTCCTCAAGGACTTCATCTAACATGTCAAATTCATGACTACTAAAAGGCTTGAGGGTTAGGTTAGCTTGGAAAAAGAGATTTGACATGGTCAAATAACTATACTTTCTCCAAGAGGTTCATCGGTTTGTAAGGCGCATTTTTTTTTGTTTTCTAATAAATGTCAAATGTAATCTCATTCTAATTGAACTAATGTTGAAAATGAAAAGTACAAGAATCTAAATCTATCCACAATTGTAATGAATGTAAACTATGCTTAATCTAATGACTTGAATGCAAAAAACCTATGCAAATTGAAATATAAAGTTATCAACAACAAATAGAAGCTCAAAAACAGGGAATTCAATTATGTAAAATGTATTTCAAAATCTGCACTGGGACTAAATCACCCAAAGGGGCATATGAGTCCTAGTGATGGATTTTTCACAAATTTCAAAAAACTTCAATTGATTTTTATGCTTTGTATGTTGTTTGATCTGTAACTTAAGTGCAAATGTAGATTTTATATAATTTTCAATGATTTGAGATGCAAAAAAGTGCAACCTATATGCACTTTCACTAATGCAAAATTAGAAACCCTAGAATGCCAATTAACTAATGAAAACCCTAATGTAATGTTAATGAAAGAAAGATCTAGGATGATGATGCACTCCAAGTTAGAATTATGATGTTCTAAATGCAAGTTCACCAAAATGAAAGGATGATTTTTTTCTGACTCTTCTATGCTTGGGAGATAGAATAACAAAATCTTATAGTCACATTCAAGGACAAACCCTAGAGATTTCAACCTCAAGTATGCAAAGGAGAAAGAGATCTTGCAATAGGGATATCCTAGGGTCTTATTGTAAACTAATGATGGGTTCACCACCAAGGTAGGGCTTGGAAAGACAAATGCAAGGAAAATAAAAATGCTTAAACCTAATGCAATTCAATCTTTCACTAAATGACCTAAAAATGCATGTAAAACAAAACAAAAAGTTGCAAGATGAAATGTGTGCACCTAGAAATCTGAAGATGATTGAATGAAGGCTTGGAATGCTGAAAATCCTAATTTTAAGGCCTGTTGGGACTCATATGCCAGTCTAGGTGTATCAATCCCAAATGTGGGTTTCTGGGTAGGAACTGGTTTATGGAAAAAGGGTACCTAAAACTACAAATATCTGGAAAAATGCCTATAGTGGGACTCATACGCCACTTCTGATGTATTAGTCTCATTTTTCCTTTTCAAGAATTCAAAGTTTAGATCTGTGCTCCAATCTTTGATCTTTCCTTCCAAATTGATTTCCAAATTTGAATTTGCGAAAAGACCCGCAAAATAGAGTATAGACTTGATTTGCTTATGGGGGGTTTTCCTCAATCAAACTGCTAGTTTGGTAGTTAAACCTTGAGAGAAAAAATGAAGTACGTTCATGTAAATAGGAATGTAAACCCTAACCTTAAGTGTTTCTAAGATTAGGAAATTTGAAATGCAATGTAACCCTATTCTATTGTGCTAGAATGAGAAGCATGAATGAAACATGAAGATGAATGAGTCACTTTGAGAGATCTCTAATCACCCAAATGAGCCCTAATAATGCTTGTACCTTCCTTAGGTTAAATTTTGAGTGATAATGGAGGATGGAATCACTTAGGAAACACGTCATTAGGCTTGGCTTAATGGTTGGTTGCACCTCCCCAACTTGGAATCCATCATGATTCACCATAGAAAACCATGATCAACCCTTGATAATGCTAAATCTTGGATGAAAGTGATCTTGAAGACCTGCAAAATCACTTTAATGTCGCTCCAAGACTTCAACTTTGCTTGCTTTTGAAACTTGAATGCTCTTGTGAAAGAATGCTTGAAGACTTTAAATGCTTGGATCTTGAAGTTGCTCTTGAAAAGTCTTGCTTAGATGAAATAATGGCTTAGAAGCTTGCTTATATAGGCATTTACACCTAATTTACCATTATTCAGATCTTAAAATCCAACATCAACGAAAAATTTGAATTTAAAAGTTGAATTTCTTGCTCAAACCCTAAAAAAGACCAAAATGGGACTCATACGCTTGCCTTGGCGAATGGGTCCCACCTAGGGGGACTCATACACCCAGGGTGGCATATGAGTCCCACCCTAGAATTTCAGGGTGGGTTTTTATTTTTTTTAATTTTTTTGATGATTTTGTTGGGTTTTGAGCTAAAATAAGCCCCAAGATCTAAAATAAATAGTCTTAGGGGCCTATTAATGATGAATTAAAGGGGTATTTAATGCAAGGATGCTAAAATACGTCCAAATTAAATGTGAAATTACACTATTTTCAAGAGCATACAATTTTCTATACTACACATGTCCATCTATTTTGTGAGGACTAACACTTATAGGACTTCAAATAAAGCATATAATTCTCCTTGAAGGTGATGAATATAATGAATTCAACCCATCAAGGAATGTATATTTGAGTGGTAAGTTGTAGCACTTGTCAATTTATCATTCCCCTTATCCATTTGTCTCTTTCTGATTGAGGGTAAACACTCTCTTTTACATCAACATAGCCATTGTGGAGGTAGAAATACCAAGAGAAGGTTTGACATAGGTAAGCCCCTATGTTAAAAAAAAACCTCTCCCTCCTCTATTGTGTGTAGGTTATAGATCTGAAGTGAATTTGGGAGAGGATTGAATTCATATTTCTCAATCAAGCATTCAAGCCTCACATGCTAATGAATTAGGGAAAGTGGAATTAATCAACAATAGAAAAAGGTGTAACACTAAGTACAAAAAGGAAGAGCCAACATAAATGGACTAACTGAGATTTTAATTATATTTTTAAAGGCCTTCATTTTCAACTCTTGGGCACTAATACCCATGTCCAACCAACTCAAGCTCATATTTCTATGTCAAGTTCATCTATGTTTGTACTCTAATGTTCTATACTTAATTTTCATGTTTCTATTATATGCTTTCCCAGAATATTAACACTTCATTTTAGTTGAATAATTTTTAACCTAGATCTACATTTGCATCCTCAAATCTAATTGATGAACAATTAATCGATCAATCCCCCAAAGAAAGGACCAAAACTATCCACCATTCTAGCTCTTCCATTGAGTTTAGCATCCAAGTGTGTATTTTGTGATCATTTTTGGTTCCTTCCAATACAACATAGGAGAAGGTGTTATTTAGACCCTAGATCCCTCTTCCTACATCTCATTTTGGTGAACCCAACAATTGTTACATGTTAAAATCCTTTAGAACTTTTAAATTTGTCATTTCAAAATCTAAGTGGAATCTTAGGTTGTTTGAATTTTTCATTTATGCATGTGTATTTTGTTGAAAATTATTGAAAAGATAAAGATTGACATAGTGTTTGACATAATGATGGAGATACAAAACTCAACAAGAAATAAAATACGAGTCCAAGTCATTTATGGCATAAATTCCTTATTTTATGCTCATTACATGCTCTACAGACTACTTCATTTATTATGTTATAAATATTTGTTTTTAAGTCTTTAAAAGAAAGCATGCATGATTGGCATAATCATAGTAACAAAAAAAATTTATAGAATTTGAAATGGAATAATATATAACGTCAAGATAAATTTAGTATAATTTTAAAAAGCATAAATCTTCATACAAAATATAATGTAGATTTAGCAATGACATCCTACAATCAACATTTAAACATCAAATAAAGACTAATAAAAAAATTTCACAATAAAATATTGATAACACAACAATAAAAATAAAAAGAAACTAATCATAAAACATAATACTATAAAAATAATTAATTACATCAATTAAAAATAATTTAATATATTAATAAATTTAAATATTTATTTTTTATCACTTCTATTTTCAAAATTATAGATAACATTACTGATAAATATATAATAATTTTTATTATTATAAAATGTTACGAAAACCAATATTAAATAGTATAGAGTTTGCAAATTTATAAAAACATTTTTTCAAAGAGCATTTATTGATTTTAAATTTAATTGACACTTTGTGCAGGACACATCCGTGACACGTCATATGACAGTTGTCCCACAGAGTTGTAAGTTGTGGCACATACATTTTATAACTTGTCATTATATTTCTGCAAATCTCTACACATCATCACTCTACGTGTCTTTATGAATGTTGGTTATAAATAATGTGATTGTCAGGTGAGTTAAATAAGATTTCTAATGGAGTCTGATATTATTGGAATGCTTTCTCCTCATCCCTCATTTTAGTGTCATTTACTTTTCACTATATTGAACAATCATGTAAATATAATTGTAAGTGAATTGAATATTTATATATACTAGCAATCGCATCTTGGGGTGCAATGGGTACGCCAAAGACAAAATATTGAAATGAAGTTTAAATGATTTCAATACCAAAAGCAGATTATTGAATGAATTGTAAGTAAGTTGGCTTAATTTGTATACTTATAAACCCACTGCATATATGAGTCAAACTAAAAATACCTAAGAGACCTGAGGAAAATAGACGAAGCTTTATAAAGAAGAATGAATTAACATATGAAGTTGATTGAATCTGTACTCTTCAATCTTTGAAAATAGGTGTGGAAACCATTGCATTTAGAGCTTACATCAAAGACATTCCTGGACAGTCCAGGGCCATAATGACAACTCCATTTGCCGTCACCTAACACAAAACATGACCCAAGGATGTTAAACAAAAAAGATAAATTCTAACTCAGAGGAAATATTAATTGTATAAAGGATAAGCTCTTAATGACAACAAATCTGCTGGTTGAGAGTGATTTGTTGTGTATAGTTTAGAAAGTATGAAGTCAAAACTCTATGAACTCCCAGTTATACATTGGTATCGATGTTTCATTCCTGGAAGAATGTTGTTATGCATATGTGGAAACAGGGTATGGATGGTAATCCTAATCTTTACTGGGCATAGTTGCTTTTCTATTGGCAATAGATGAGTAGTGTTTTAAATAGAAAATTATTAAACCACATTTTAGGATTCGTAAAGACATCTCAGTAGTGTCTTTCATTTAACGAAATGCTGCTAAAACGTGTACACAGAAAAGGGTATCCACTTGTTTTCTTTGGGCGTGTTTTTTCAACCTTAGACAGAAATAGTGAGCCTCATTGACCAAAGCGTCGCTAATCCTCTTCATATTATCGACCTAAAATACGTGTATTAGGAGTGTTCCTTTTTAGATAAGCTTACCTCATGTCCCCATGCGGCTGCTTAGCTTATTTTCATTAGCAGCCATTGCTCATTTTTTTTAGGAGAAATTTGTGGAGCTGGTGTGCCCATGTATATTTGATTTTGTTTCTTATTTTTAAACAGTCACTTTAAATTGTATTTTTTTAAATGTATATTTTTTATATTGTTTTTTCTTCTATTAAAATAAGAAATAATTCAAGTGTATATTCTTATATTTAATTATCATTCCTTACCATTAATTTTTATGAATTCTATATTTTTATATTTAATTATCAATCATTATTGACAAAAAAGATGCTAGCAGAAATTGCATTCTTTTTAAATCTGTTATAATACTCTCAATATATACAAACAAAGCAGAAGTTTCATTTTATTTTTGACAGGCTACTTAATACAAAAATTGAAAAATAAAATAAAATTAACATAAAAGAATCCATCTTACTTTACTTTTCTGATGACAGTACATAGAACCTCAAACAAAACACTTCCAATAGGTAAGTAAACTTTATTCAAACAACAAGTTGCAAAATTGACCGTAGTGAAGTAAAACTAAAGATTTTACACTGTCACAGCAACATGCCAGCTGTTTGTGTGAGGTTCTTTTTATTATTACCAATTGACTTTTTTAGATGATATTGAATATTGAAGATGTCTCTAATAGACAAAAAAACATTTAAAAAAATTGCGTCTCTATACATAATAGCTCATGAGAAACAAAGGAATGCATTAGTAAATGAAGAAACCACACAATAGGAAAGAATGAAAACAATAGTGCAGAAGTAAGCATAAAAAATGATTTAAGTAAATATATTATTTTTTGGCAGTTAATATATCATAAAACTAATCATGAGTAATTGTAAAAAAGAATCAAAATAGAGGTGACAAAATTTAGACAAAAAGGTAAGAAGATTTCAAAGTCTTGATCAAAATTCAGCCTTCAACTGTTCAGATGCACAACATTTCAATGTCATTGATGAATTCCATTAAGCACATTCGAGCTAACCTTGCAGCAAAATCCTCTGCTATTGCTTCATTGTTTGCTATATTATTCTCATACTCATCAAGACAACTAGCTTCACCATCTTCTTCTTCAACTGTCAACATAATATTATGCAAAATACAACACACAAAAATAGTTTTTGGCAGCATTCACAAATTTGGATGACAAATTTTTGAATTTAAAATTCCCCAAACATTTTTTAGCTTTCCAAAGGCATGTTCAACAACAATGCGAGTTGAAGATAGTTTAAAGTTGAATAACCTTTGATTATCTGTTGCAGCTCCACTAAAAGGTGTTATTAACCATGGTAGCAATGGATATCAGTCATCACCAACAATATACTCTCTCATAGTTGATGAACCAATAGAAACTAAAATTCCATTTAACCTCTCTCCACCTTCACATAACCTGTAGAAGGAAGAATTTCTTAGGAGCCTAGTAGTTTCAAAAGCTAACATGCATAGAATTGATGAACTTTGTCACAACTCTTGCAACTGTTGACTTTCCACACCCAAAAAGTTCACTTATGTTAATCATAGACATTCCAAATGACAATCTTAAAATACCAATAGCCACCTGTTTCTATAATATAATATAATGACTATAGTTGCAACAAAAAAATAAAACTCTTAAAATGAATTGTGCTCCCTTCAATAATAGTATTGACGCTTATATGGCACCCTTGATTAATCACTTAAGCCTTAGACCATTTAATTACTTATATTTTGAAGTATCACTTCCACATATTTATAATAATGGATATGGTTGTATAATACAGATCAGCAATATGAATCAATTACAAATACATGGTTGATAATATTGTAATTACTGTAAACCAAATCCAATATCTCCAACTTTGTTATATGATAATATTGTAATTACTGTCAGACATGTACCTCAAAAGAGAATTAGGGATGCAATTGGGTGTAGTAGGTGAAGGAGATAAAGTCATCCACAGCCCACATTAACAACAAAAACATTTATTGCAAAAAAAACAATTATCAACACTTTTCTTCTAAAGTATACAGGTTACCCACTTGCAATTTTAAAGAATGAAATTCAGAAATTGAATGGGAGTGATGGCTAACCCTACAAAAAAGGAGTTGCAATACAAGCAAAAAGATTAAAATTAAATCAACAATATTGTTTATGTTAAGTCTTTGAGGCCAACAATGATAGTAATCTAATAATGGCTAAAGATAGGATTAGAAATTAGATAATATTTAGCTGAGGATTAGAAATCAGATAATCATCCTTTGCAACAGTTTTATTAATAATTGGACTACCCCTATTCCCAAGTGCACTATGCATTCTACATGCTCTGTTTTCATTTACTCAATGAAAAGAAGAAAAAAATTTAGAACACAAAATATTGGTGAGAAAGCTACCTAGTAGTTAGTAGCCAAGAAGATTGAAAAGAATAATTTTAATACAAAAGTGCAGCCATATTAATAATATTCACATTGTAATAGCTTTTACATTTAACTGTTAATTTTAGACTGTAAAGAAAATAGAATCTCCATAATATAAGAGATGATATTGTTTGTCAAACTAACTACTATTCAAAGACAAAATAATACCATCAATGGATGTAGCTAGGACAAATTTCCCAAATTATATCGATTTTTCTTTTTGAAGAGTAGTACAGCAGCTAGCATCACAATATGATACAATGAATATGGCTGCAACAAATAAATAAAACTCTTAAAATGAATTGTGCTCCCTTTAATAATAGTATTGGCACTTATATGGCACCCTTGATTAATCACTTAAGCCTTAGACCATTCAATGCCTCTTTTCCAAACATTGTGATTCTCATAGGAGAGTGTAAAAAGGTCTTTGGGATTGACTTAGAACTCTCTTTATTGACTGAACAACACTTTTTTAAAAATTGAAATAATAACAGCTCACAGTATGATGCTACAGCCAACTATGGAATGGCCTACAATACGAAATTTATCTCTTAAAAATGCAATGAAATACAATATTCTAGAGAAAAATCTCATTAAAATTATTTGAAATAATACTTCCACAGATTTATAATAAGGGACATGGTTGTATAATACAGATCAACAATATGAATCAATTACAAATACATGGTTGATAATATTAAAATTACAAATACAATGATACAATTTAAGATAACAATATGAATCAATGATACAATTTAAGATAACAATATGAAGCAATAAATTAAAAAAAAAAATTATCAATCAAATTTATTGTACACAACCCCAATTTATGACTAAATGAATTTGTGACAGCTCTTTTGCAAAATAATTACCAATGTGAAGCTAAAGCATGAAAAGTACTAGCTAACAAGGATTATCTAAAATTTTCAATGGAGTGTAACTGTTACAAGCACAAAAAATTTCCAATAGATTATAACTGTAACTGTTAAATTGAGTTATTTTATATTATGTTGCTTCATTTTATATTATCTGCTGGAAAGGTAGAGCAAAAACAGAGAAAAACATAGCACACCCAATTGCTACAGCAAGACATAATTTTATTCAACTTCCTTCATAAAAAACAGATTACAATAGCCTCTCTAAATAGAGGTCTTTAGCTTATTCGAACAACAGCGAATAGATTCAAACAGAGACAAAACTAAAGTAATTCCTACTCTACATTCAGTTATGCTTTATGCAAAATATGCCATCTGGTGTTTTTCACTTATTACATATACTTATTCTATGCATAATAAAAACTAAACTGAAGTTTATTTTTCTAATACAAACCAACATTTTTTTGTTGCAAGTGAGCCCAGACACATACATAAGCTAAGTACCAATACAGAGAGAACTGATTTGAATCCACACTCTTGCATTATTCTTCTTTGTCTCTACAATGAACGAAAACACACCCTTAAATCTAAAAAACTGAAAAAAAAAACCAAAAAAACTCAGATGCATTTGCAATTTGATAATTGAATTAAAAACCAATTTACACTCTTTCAAATTTTTTCACTTCAAATTTTCTTTTTTAGATCTCCCCAAAACCAGCAACCTGTACCATAGTCATTGCAAGAAAACACTTTGTTAAATTGTCATGTGTTGCCTCTCCATACTCTTTACAGAGCCCCAACCTGCACAATTTTCCAATGCACTTTTCCTTTAATCTCTATTTTCCTCCTTGGTTCTTCCACGCACCATCTCTATCTCCTTCTATGGTTGTGCCTAATTTCTTGTTTTTATATGTTTGTTGTATCTTCTGTGTCAAAGCCCCATTGATTGCGGTATTATGTGTTTAGAACTTTAGATGCCTTGTGAGAGTGGAGGTATGCTATCAGTATGCTCATGAAATTACAGTTGTTTTGATGACCAAGACTCTGGGATAGTATCAGCCTTATGACAAATTTTGTTGGAGTATTAAGGGAAGAATGCATTCCCGGTCAAAGATATCAATTTACTCAATCACAAAAATTTCAGCTGAGAAAGCACCCTTAATTTTTTGAATAGACATGTGGTTTCAGAAAAGAATATAATACTATCAAAAGTATATTGGTACCAAATTTGACCACTCAACCTTGACCAAGTAACCACACCAAGCTGTTGTCACTTATCCAACACAAGCTGTTGGTACCAATATATAGAAATTTATGTTAATATTGATGATTTGAAAGAGGGAAAATTCATTTACAGCTGTAAAGCATGAAGTCTTGTTAGTTGAGAATAGGAAGTAAAATTTTGTAGCCAATCATGCTAAGATCTGCAATACTTCTAGTAGCTACCAACAAAAAACAAAACTTCAAAGCCACAGTCATTTCCAATGAAATTTTTACCCTTAGATTGCTTGTTCAGATTTTTAGTGCAGTACTAAGACACTATTTTAAATCGGTATTTAACCATCCAAAAGTTCCATCAACACCACTTGTTTTCATTTAAAGACCCTACTTGATTTAAAATATAGTTATGTGATATCATTAGGAGATTACACAAATGAGCATATTGCAGAACAAAATGGACAGGGACAATGACAAGGAAAAAACAGCTCAAAAAGCTCCATGCTGGAAATGCGTAGTTTTGAATGTCAAAATAGATTCCCCATCCGTAATGGTCATTCATGTTGCAGACAGGTTGAAGGCCTCAGAAACATGAAATGCTGCTATTCTGTTACATTTCTTGGAACTAAGACAGAAGATCATTAGCAAAGAAGACTTCAGTCTTCAGTGAGAAAAAATGTGACAAGTGTTGACAAGTTTGCTTCATATATCTCCATATAACCACCAATGTCTATACTTCTTGCATTGTTGGTAATGCATAAGCGAAGAATGATGAAAGCTGCAACTCAATATCAAATGAAATCTAAAACCCAGTCCAGGATTTTGTAGCAGCAATATCAATTCAATTCTTGGAGTTGAATAGCACAACAAAATGGGGCAGATGCAAGTTTGGAAATTAAGACACGACATATACCAACCACAAGGAAAAAGCTTATCTTTTTGAAAAATAAACAACCATTTAGATCTTAATATAATTGTGTGAAAATCTGGAGTTTTGAGATATCTTGGAAAATGGAAATATTAACAAAATTTGTATGTTTAATCAACAAACTATCAATCCAATTGTTGGAGTGGAATAGCACAAAAAAATGGGACAGATGCAAGTTTGGAATCTAAGACATGATATTTACCAATGAGAAGGAAAAAGCTTATATATTTGAAAAATAAAAAACGATTTAGATCTTAAGATAATTGTTTGAAAATCTGTAGTTTTGAGATATCTTAGAAATGCTTTTACTTTTTTGCAATGCATTCTATAATTTTAATAGGAATGTGTGTTGAACTAGCTTATAAATTAGAGTGAAATAGGAGACATGAAAACATTATAGAAGACAAAATTAAACCATGGTGCAATTAATGGACCCTACAAGCAATAATTGCAGAAATCAAATGCACTAAACAATAAGACTTGACATATTAAAGTATAAATTGTAATGAAGAATAAAAAACCACAAACTATAGTTATCAAAAGCATAAAAATGAAGGAGTTTTGTCAGATGTCTTGGCTGTAATTGTGATGTACACTTTAGGCTAAGTAAAAGAAAAATATCAATTGATTACATTGTAGGCTAAGTAAAAGAAAAATATCAATTAATGGAATGCAATTATCATAGGTTATCCATAAGATTGATAATTCAGTTTTGACATCATTCTTTTTGTGTAAATGGTTGAATAAAAGTTTCAAAACATAGCAAAATAGGCTAGGAAAATATGTTGTTCAGTTTTGTATAGCAAAAAACAAGTAAGTGTATTGCAAAGAATATCTATCTCATTGCTTGGAGTTTTGTATTTGAGAACAATATTTATCAACATAATTAAGATTTACAAATAGGAAACAAGCATTTTAGTAATTAGTATGGTTAAATTTGAAATATTGACAATTAAGATAGAGCAATTACTTGCATGTTAAGGAAATACATTGTTAATATTGAAGTTTTTTTGGAAAATGCAATTTCTAAGAAAATTGGCAGAATTATCATGATGGAGACACAATGTACAATGATATTTTTGGGAGGGCATATTAAAGATGAGGATAGAAAGAGTAACCGATGTATTTACATTGCAGCCATGTGGAAGCATAGTATAGGCACAAAAAAAGAACTAATAACAGGCTAATGCATATCAAGGTAATTTTGAAAAGCAGTGATTATTGCAGGTCCAACATCGATATTATAGAGTTGATCATATTTAATCTCCCTCAGGCAATTGCACAAGCCCTCAAGCTTTGTGCAGCTGGATTGGTATGTTGAAATTGAGGCTTGGAGCATCTCAATATCCAAATCTGTGATAGCATCTATTGGCTGACACGCATAATTGAGTTTGTCGACAATCACGATGCAGCTATTAGATACAGTTGCAAAAAGGTGTTGAATAGTTGTATGCACAGAGTCAGGTTTATTAACAGTTGAAGATGACTTTAATGTTGTCGGGGGGCTTGGTTGTAGAGGAATTTATGATTGTGTAGCCATGACCTGGTATGTGTAGATGGAATATAAAAATAAGTTGAAGTACAACATTATAATATAAGAATGATAATGAATGAGCAAAGGATAACAATTAATAAAAAAGAAAATGACAAGTTAGCACAACTGTGTAGGATATTTTGGACTTGAAGAACATTTAATTAAATAAACATAATGTAAAACAAACATTTCAATTAAAAATGCATTATAATAGTGGCACTAAGATTAGAGGCACTAATAGTTACACCGGATTGAACAAGCTTATTGTTCACCTTTTAATAAGTCCCTTAGCAAAATCTTTAGGGTCAACTCTCACTTTGTCAAAAATGAGTAATATTAGAGAGATAATTTTACAATGAAGACTCTAAAGTCAAACTCTTACTTGATGATGCATGATTCTATTATGTTATCTCTATACTCTACCACTATTATCATTTGAGTAGTTGTAAAAGTAGAAATCTCTTCAAGCTGTGTTTAAAGTGAACATACTTGTACTTATTGGTTACCTGAATTGAAGAAGGGCATTTCAAATGGTTGATGCTGATAGTGTAGACAGTCGAGCTTCCTCGTGGATCCTGCATCCGACATATGGGTTTTGTTGCATGCGTCTGTATCTTTCAAAACTAAATGGCAGTAGGATTCGAAGGCTGCAAAGATGAGTGACTCTGGAAATTGCCATGAATGTTAAGCCCTGTCGATCAATGTTGCCGATGTCAATGGTGGCCATCTCAAGTGTAAGCCCTTGTGATTTGTGGATGGTTAATGCCCATGCCATGTTAAGTGGGATTTGTCGTCGACCACCATGACTAATGGGTGTTATAGGGACATCTTTGGGATTGTTTGTATCCCAGGCAGGCCTAATGTAATTCTGGAATCGAACAACAACAAAGAAAGGGAGTTGTGGTGGTTTATCAGTCTCCTTGTAGATTATTTCTTGTACTATACCAAGAGCTCCATTAAGAAGGCCAGTATCTGTCCACAGATTACAAGATAACATAACCTTTTGGTTGACAGAAATTAGAATCTTAGGTTGGAGTTGGTCATCATTTGGATTTGAGGTGAAAGAGCTCCCTATTTGCTCAGCAGTGGCAATGGCAACAGGCTGAGCTAGAAACAACAACATATGTTTATTATGGAGTGAAACCTTTTCATTAGTTGCATAAAGATGTATGGATGATACGAAAGCAGTTTGTTCAGAAGGTGATAGTGTCGAGATTGACCTTGACATTAATAGTTGCCAATCTGCAATAGTAGGTTGAGCCTTTCTTAAATTGCATAAGATATCACGAAATAGAAGTTGAGTCAGATCCTGACCCGCTTGACGAAATATTTGGTTTAGTGTAACAACAGTTTGGAAGCTACGCCATAGTGTGCCCCCATAGGAATGTCTTTGACCGGTCGTAGCTAGCCGAGGTCTCCAAAAAGTAGTATTGAGCGGCCTCCAAAAGGGCTTTGGTCGTTTGTTGGGAAAGCTTCGCGTAAGTGATAGTCGATTCGCTCAAGTAATTTGGGTCCGATGAAACTCATTTCGTCTATTAAAATGTACCGAACAAAATGCAATCTCTCTTGGAAGCTTGCTAGTGTTTGGCCCTGCAAGGGAGCAAACTCTTTGATGGGGATGCACAGTGCTGAATGAATAGTTGATGCTCCAATGTTGAATGCTGCAGCACCTGTTGGTGCGAGTAGTAGTAGTGATGATTGCCCGGTTGGAGCGGAAGTATCTAGTGCATACTTGAGTTGTTTAATTAGGTGTGATTTTCCTGTTCCTGCAGTTCCTTGAACTATAATTTTGAGTGGTGGCTAGTAAGTAATGGAGGATAGGTGTGACAACACTAAATCAAGTGTTTTCTTTTGTTCTAATGAAAGGGTGTGCTGGGTAGTTAGAAACGGCGGAATGGGGACTTGATATCTTGTGCAGTTTGAGTCTACAAACTTGGATGCTACATTGAGCTCTATTGGATTTATGGAATGAGTATTCCAGTCATAGTTAAGGTCTAATTCACGGTTCCCTAGTATGTCAAGCACATCCAATTGGAGTGGATGGCCTGGGTGAAGACTTGACAAGACTTGCCACTCAGATTGGTTGCAGTGATGTGGGGGTTCAACATCGTCTGATGGAGAGTTAGGTTCTGTATTAGACGTTGTATCTAGTTGACTACGTCGAGTATACCATGGAGGGTAAGTGCATGCCATCCTATCCCACTGTGCCAAAATTTGAGCTGGTGTGGAACCAAGCTCTATTGCAATGTTACGAAAAGGTTTGTAGAGAACCAATTCACTCTAGTAGAAGTCATGGAATCTTGGGTCGTCTTTAGAGGGAACGCTTGTGAAGCGAGGGGAGACTCGAACTACTGCTTTAGAGGAGCGCTCTTTCCATTGGTTCACATTACGTGTGGTTCTGAAGCTCCATTTTTGAGTCACCTCTATTAGTGGCATTGCCTCTAGATAAATAGGACGAGCCATGTATGCATCAATGTAGTTTGTGTGCAGTGATGTACATGTGCCTGAGAGTGGAACACGTTGATAGTTTTCTTGGTTGACATTTAAAGTAACGAATGTTAGGCTACACAAGCAGAGTGGTATTTTTAAGAGAAGGTGGCAACTCTCTTGAGCACTAATATCGTGATCCACAAGGTTGTCAACAAGAATTTTCCTAAAAG